>UZAE01001603.1:0-12421 GCA_900617975.1 Rodentolepis nana
GAGAAACAGTGGACAGTGGCACCCTCCGACATAGCCGACTGGCCAAGAATCGAAGCCGTTGCTGAGTTTAGACTACGTACCGGACACGATTGCTTGGCAAAACACCTTCACAGATTGAGAGTATACACTCAACCCACATGCCCTCTATGTGACCTACAGGGGGAAATGGAGAAGACCCCCTAAAGACAACGATGGAAAGCCAGAGATACTAGGAAGCAAGAAGAAAGCTAATGAATTGCTATTAATTAACTGCTATACATGTACCCCCCACCCTTGGAGGAAGCTGAAGTCAAAGTTTAAGGGCTAATGATAAAAATAATAAAGCCTGCCATTTGAAATAAATAAATACTTCGCGAGCGTAGGTCAAACTTAGCTATCAGCACATTTTAGTTAAATAATTCTCCGTAAACACCCGCATTATAATACGCACTTTCTACCTCATCTCGCCAAATCCATCGTCGAAGTATGAAGGAAAAAATAACTCGAGATAGACACCGCCCACCGAAGCAAGAAAGGCACCAAACGAAATTAAAAACCACAAATTCAAATTTACAAATAGATTTACCACAACAATAAATGCCAATGAAATATGAAAAAAACGAATTCAGGTGGGAATATAGAAGCATAGCATGAGCACAGGATGCCGCCCTATCACTGCAACTTAAAATATGCAGCTATTCCGGCACAAAATCTTCATCACTATCCGAATCCAGCTTCCTCTTTCGTTTGCCGAAGGGCACAACCTTTCGATTTGCATCAAATGCATCAGATTCATCTTCGTCTGTGGTATCTGAAAGAGAATAATTAAATTTAGTGAAATAAACAAATGACGTAGTAAGGATTCGGTGCTGAAATATTAACTGAATAAACAAGTTAAAAGCCAACTGATTAAAAGCACCAAATATAGAGAATTAGGAAATTTGATTCAATAAGACTTAGAGAAACCCGCATTGGCTAATTAAGAAGAAGGACAGAGAATTTATAGAAGGCTACTTTCGGTTCAACTCCGACTAAGCAAATCAGGAAAATTAAGCATGTGACTTGAATTCCATTATCGGAACAAGCACGAATATCATATGAAATTAATCCCGCGTGTCTTTAAAATCGAGTTCCACACAACGCTCATCGTAAGTACATGATTAGCAAATTGGAAATTATCTTTTAGGCAAGTCCCATCCTTGTGACACGAGTAAACCAGATCGAAAACTCAAGCCATTCATTGCACATAGGCCGATTAGAAACGATTTCCTATGATTGGCCAATACGATATGCAGCAGAGATAAAAAACGATTTCATAATAACAAAATCGTAGCCTACCTCGTTGGACACGCTCATTCATGAGCTATTCATTTATGGAAAATTGTCGGAAACTTCGACTACCACACCAAGCTCTAAGACCAAGATCTCTAATGTAACCTACCAGGGTTAAATATATCATCAGCGTCATCGACACTGTCATTCAGACGTGGGCGTTTAGAAACTGTAGTAGTGGTGGTGGTCGATTTTGAAGCTCCTCTCCCCCTTCCTCTAGTTGTTCCATTACTCCTTCCACGGCCCCCTCGTGTGGACGTCTTCTTGGAAGCCTCTGTAACCGCTGACTTGCTGTAGGATATTGGCCAACTGTGAAAAGAAGTAAATCACTTTAAAGTTAGAAGCAGCTTGAGGATATCTCAATGCACTTACTTTATTCTTTACTGTTATTTTTCCTCAGTTTTCCTTCACTACCATTTCGCCCTGTTTCTGACTCATCACTCGGTCCTAAATGTGGTTAATCACTTCCTACCCCTTTACCCAGCAACTAAGGTTCGAAATTAACCACTAAGCAATGATCATGGCTCCTCAATTACAGGGCTAAGGTCCTCTTTCTGTTCTGTTAAGTCGGAAAAAAAAGACTTATACAAAAAGCTTCCAAGTGGAGTTAATTTGGCAAAATCAGGTACTTACGCCGATTTCGATGGTCCAGCATCAGTGTCGGATTTCTCTTTGGAATTTGGTTGCGAGTCTTGAGTTGAAGGAAGTGAGCTAACAGGAGGCAGATCGAGGTCCTTATTGCCCTGGCCGTGATCAACCACTGTGAAGACCTCCTGTTCACTCTCCTCCTGTTCCTCACTGTCAGAATCAAGCATGGCAAATTTTTTCGCTGCTTCAGCTGCAGTGCGTCTGGAGGATTGAGTGCGAATACGTTCTGCCAGGGAAATCGTCTTAGCTAAAGAGAATACTCCCCGTTTAACGCTGACATTTTAAAATCATAATGGAACTAAAGACACAAAGTGAAACAATACCAACAAGAACAGGTAAAGGTTGTGCTGTCTCACAAACGAGCAAACTACATTCCGCAAGTGATCCTCAACTAGTCTCCACAATAGACAACTTGGCAGTTAACAACTTACATAAAACTCACACGTCCTGAGAGATGAGTTGAATTTGACATGAAAAGATTGAAGAACGACCAAGAACGTTTGCGAAAGTTAACAAAATACGTTGGTTTTTGTTTCTACGCCCTTAGGATTCAAACTCGTACTTTTCATATCTAGACAAGTCCATCGATTCTAATTTATCCATAACGATGACGCCTCATTAAAAAAAAATACGTCTATATTCAAACTTTAAGCACGCGCTCGTCCAGGTGGAAAGCAGAAAATTGTCTTTCTATTTCCAGTAGCACATACACGCCTGTCACTTATTCACCAGGACGATTCTCTCTTCTTTCCTTAGATCTCATCTAAATAGTGTCAGTTCTCTTCCCCACTCCCCACCCCCACCTCCACCCACCAATATTTCAACTGCTCTTCTGATTGACTTAGAAGTGTGGTCGCGTCCACTGTAAGCCGATGAACATTTATTTATTTATTTCAAATGGCAGGCGTTTTGATAACTATCATTAGCCATTTAGCTGACTTCGGGCCTCACAGAGGGAAGGTTCATCAAAGTAGCAGAAAGTCGAGGGGTGGGGAACAGAAGAGCGATTCACAGATTTAAAAGAGATAGACAGACACAAAGGTAGAGAAAAAGTAAAGGTGAGTACTGTGGAAGGGATCGAATATGACTTGCGGCAGGCCATGAGAGTTTGAAGTCAGGAGTCAACTGCCAGTTAATAGACTTTTTTGCCGTATGAGTATACGTTGCCCAGGGTGCACCACGTGGAGGTAAGTCTATCGCACACCCCGCCGATGAACATTTGACATTCTCTTAAATCTGTGATTGTTCATGTTATCCAAAAAATGAGGTAAGCACTTATAAATGTTAACGTTTTAACTCCCAACAATGTTCGATAAAGATAGTAAAATACCAAATAAAATCGATAGATTTCCATTTACCTTCACCACCCTTGAAAGGTGCATAATCAGACTCTCCCGAAATTGAGAAGTCCTCATCAGACTCATCTCCAGATTCAGAGCTTTCAAAGACGTCCCGTTTCTTTCGAGGTTTCTTTGGCGAAGCCCGCTTCCCTCGTACTGTTAGAAAGGGTAAAATTAAGTAAATTATAAAACAAGAGAAAAAGAAACTTCCCTATCATTAGTCACTTTATCCACAGCATTCTAATTGTCAGATGATATGTTCTGATTGGCCGCTCACGAAGAGAACTATAGAACTGTCAAATTCGAATAGATTACCATAATTGAACCTCTTTACTATACCCTAATTTCTACTTAAGCTAAACCAACTCTTCAAAATCCGAATACCTCCTTTTCCCCTACTTTCCTCTCTTATTCCGAACAGTGGTTCGATATGCACCTTCACTCTTCGCTCGGAGCGTGGTCTTCCGATTTGGGAAATGATACTGCATCTTGATAGTCTTTAGGAAGACATATCTGAACCCAACTTGATCTGGCCCTAAGGTACTTTTATTGACGGATCTAACGCAATTATAGATTCAATTCAATTGGCTGCCATAACACAGCTGATTGGCAATGCTTTGTGCATAAAACCTTCAACGCTGATAAATAAACCAATTGACCGTGATATATAGTACTTATAAAGCAAATACTACTTACTCCCACCGGACTTTTTAGGAGGAGCAGATTTGCCATTTTCTCCATCAGCGCCCTCCGTAGAAGTATCAAACGCGAGCTTCTTCTGTGTCAGCTTCCTTGTTATTCCTGTTCCTTCTATTCGAAAAGAAAGATTTTGATTAGAAGGATTTAAGGTAAACCGCCAGAAAAAAACCCATACCGAGGAAAGAGAATTAGCCCCTAAATATGTGGTGCATTATGAAAAAATGAACAAACACTTGGCTGCATCTAAAATATTGCCGATTTTCTTCTTCATCTTCAATAATGCCTTTAAGTAGCAGGCAGATAAGACTGACCTCGTAGAACCGCGTTCCCGCAAAGAAATAAAGCGGTCGTGTATAAATTTGGATTTGTCTAACCACTTGTCTTACTGTGAAACATTTTAAACCCGCCACAAACGAAGCGAAGTGCACATCAAAATATCAAAGAATAAAATTCTTCAACCGATGAAGTTAAATGGCCTCTCGTATATCGCTTTCCAAATCAAGTTGTCAACCTCAATCACGGCATTAACACGTTATCCCTTGGATACTACGAGGGGAATTGGTGTCCAATCTTGAAGGAGTCCGATGTAGAGCCAAATGAATAGCCAAGTGTCAGGAGGGCTGGAACACGTACTCCGATCTGAGAGTAGTGAATAAATAAAAGCTCTAAACTCCACATATCAAATTCTCAGCTAAAATAAAATTTTAAGCCCATCTATGAAACCCTTTTCCAACAATCATCTCGGGGGCTACTTGGTGAGAAACTCGCTTTCTACCACCGTTAAGTAGCCAGGTCCGACCAGTGGCGGCGGCCACTTCATTACCTGGATATGACGCTGATGAGGACTAAACTCGTAATTCCTGACTTCGTTGACATTACTACCGCGTAACCCATTTTTAGATAACCGGAAATTTTATGAAAAATAAGAACTTGCCTGCACTGATACCACCTCTTCCGCGACCACGGCCGGCTCTAGCTGTTCTTCCTCCGCGTTTTGATACTACTAAAGGATCACGGATTTCAGCAGCATTATTGTTGTCAGAGAGAGTAGCACTAAGTCTCTTGAAAAGAGGTGGCGGTTCGGCGCCTCCGAATTGACTATCTTCATCTCCCAAATCAGCAAGGAAGTCATCTTCTATTGCCCTAATATCGCCATCAGCACCATTTGCAGCAGCATTGGTCTTTGCCTTCCTTTTCGCGTCTTTCGAAACCAGAGCCTCAGTTCTTTTTGCCATCTCTTGATCAATCACCGGTTCCACACGCCTACCGTTCGGATCAGGCCGGGTCTGACGCATACCTTTTGTGAGTGCCGAGGCAGCACCCTTAGTAGCTGTTGCGCGACCTTTAGATTGACTTAATGCCAACTTAAGAGCCTTCTTCTCTGACGTTTCAATGAAGTTTTCCAACTCTTTATCACGATCCGCCTCGTACTTTTTAATAGCAGCCTCTAGTTCCTTCAGATCATCTCTCCAGAGATCCTTATTGGATTTCTCCATGATGACTTTCAGCTCAGCACGTTTCTTATCTCGCTGTGCAAGGAGATCGTCCTTGCGCTCTTTAGAAAGGCTCCAAAGAGGCATTCCGAGGATATAGTTGTAATCAGTTGCCAATTTAGAGACGTGTGTTTCATCGCCTTCCGCAACCTCTTCAGGTGCTTCTCCAGCTTGTTGTCTAGCCGCGGCAGCGTCTTCTATAGCAGCCATCTTATCCACACACTCTTTCCAAGCCCTAACAGGATCCGGATCGTACTTGTGATCCTTCAGAAGAAGCACCAAATCCTTTTTGGCGCGATTCTCTATAGTAATCTTTCCATCGATTTTCTCCATCACAAAACGAGCTTGATTTTCAAGGCGTCTGGCTTCCGCGGAGAGCATGCCGATTAAATAGGACTTGCGTTTGTCGTAAAGCTCCAAACGCAGGGTGTAGAAGTCTTGAAGAATCTCTTGGGCGGAGTTGTAGCGTTTCAGACAACCAGCCTTATCGAAAAGAACCATTGAGTTTGTGGTGCAGGGAACTGCGAGTTTGAAGAACTTGTGAAGGCCAACAGTCTCGGCTTCACGAAGCTTGTCTTGGGTCATTGTGATAACGAAACGGACAGTAACATCGGTGTGATATTCTTTATAGTCTCTGTGCGACAAAAACGCGGCATTATACAATTATTTATACTTTTATAAGTATAAGGCAACTCAGCACTGCCATAATTAAGAAGTAGGACCCTTGATGAGAATACTTAACTACTTATTGCTTTTAGACCTATTTCCCCATTTCATATTTTATTAAAGTTGCTTGGTCCGCTTTTAGAGGCGTTTCGATTATTAAAAATTGAATAAGTCTAGTCATTGCCATGGGTAACAACAATAAAGAAAGCTGACACGTAGTAACCAAGATTCGTCAGATAAATAGTAATGAACGAACCCGAGGTAAGTAAGTTAGCTACTTTACCTCAAAAGATCAAAGATTTTAAACCTCGCAACACTGAATTTTAGCAATAAGTGATGACATTTAGTGCAAAGATAGTAAAATAAACCTACACATACAAGATAACTTACGTGATGGAGACGGGAACCTTCTCACTCCCATTAAGCATGGTCTCAAGCACTTGTTCCTTATAGGTTTGAGTCCAAACCTTCACTGGAAGTTCTGAGATTTCCACCGTTTGATCATCCAAGACAGCAACCTCACCAAAGAAGATGTATCGATTTTCACCCACCTCCACAATCTTGCCATGGTAACCTCGGTAACTCGGCAACATTGGACGGGGATCCAAGCCATCTAGCATACGGTGAAGATTAGAGATAACCTCAAGTGTGTCATAGTTGGGAACCTTGGTACTCCACCCGGTACCAATACCCTCCGCACCGTTAATAAGCACCATAGGGATAATAGGAATATACCATTCGGGTTCAATCCTCTGATTATCATCCTGAAGGTAATTGAGGATAGCGTCATCGTTTTCATGGAACACTTTTCTAGTCAGGGGACTCAACACCGTGAAGATGTAACGGGCAGAAGCGGAATCTTTACCACCCGACAATCGAGTACCGAACTGACCGATAGGAAGCAGGAGATTGAGATTATTAGAACCAACAAAATCCTGAGCCAGATTAATAATAGTTCCCATCAGCGACATTTCACCATGGTGATAGGCGGACATTTCTGCGACAGCACCGCACAATTGGTCCACCTTGATTTCTTTCACTTGATTGCGTTTCAAGCAGGTGAAAATGACCTTTCTCTGGCCTGGTTTTAAACCATCCACCAAAGAGGGAATAGAGCGTTCATTGTCCATATTTGAAAAGAGAACAAGCTCTTTATGGATGAAATCGTGGTAAGTGACAGCGTGTGTACCCACACCATAGAGATAATCCTCTGGAAGTCCTAATTCCAAGCGTCTGCGTCTACCTTCCATCCAGGATGTTAGCCATTGTTTTCTGTCATTGATTTTGTTTTTATTAAAGGCTAGCATGATTCCATTATCATCCTCGGGACCGCTGTAGTTGAAACGAATTCGATGACGGGCCATATCAGAGAAATATTCCTTGGCTTCCCTGCTAGAAGATGTACCCAAACCTAGAGGGATAGTAAAGCAAGAGATTAGATCGACACGTGAATAGCTTCTACAGAACTCATCTTGGACAACAGTATCCAGAAGTAGCTGATAGGAAAACAACATCCCCTCAGCCCTCGATTGACATCAACTCCGCGATCTAAAAGCTACATTATCAACTTACAAGCTATTACATAAAACTTCATTAAAAATACCTAAATCATAACCCTCGACTTAACTAATTAGTCACCTTTTAAATCGTTCTATACGGCAAAGACGCTGAAAGGATTCCTTTACGAAATGCCAATTACTCTCAAAGCGAGTCTTTTCGAGCAACAAATCGCAAATAGGGTATGGAAAATCGTGACTAAGATGGGAAACATCCCCATGAACTTCCAGTATCTTACCAGCACACAAAAACCCTGCACATAATCGATCGTACAAATCCGTAAATTATTCTTCAGCAAATAATCTGTCATTTGCCAAATGTTAGGCGCTGTCAGTCAATCTGATGGGGTTCGATTGAATTCGTACCAAGACGAACTAAAATTCATTTTGGAACGTATGATGATGTAAACATCTCACCACAAGGAGGCACCTAGTTTAAAAACGCCCAATCTCTTCATTAGCTGACCAATCAGTTCTTAAGACCAAGAAAACGATTGGCTCAAATCCTCAAATTCGACAGGCCTGAATAAAATACAACCAACTATGCTTTTAAGGAAAAAGCAGATATTTCAGGAACCAAGATGATTCTGAATCAGAGCCTCGATTTCTAGCCAACCCTCATTCTTAAATCCAATATCTCAACTATTCTACAGCTCCTTGAATTTAGTTTTTTTCGCGATTATATTGAATAACATTAGATTGATGAAGAATCTACTGAAATTAATACTACTCCATAGAGCAGTGAAGTCCAACTTTAGAGGGATTACTGTACTTAGTAGTGGTTCCTATGATCATAACTCCTCCAACTCTGAATGCATCAATACTAAAAGTGCGCTCTGCTTTCTATCCTCAAAAGCTTACTAGCAAATATTAACAGGTAAAGGAAATTATTTCGAGCATATACCCTTGTAGTACTTCACCCTGAAAGTGTGCCAATTTGGAGTTGCTTTCTGCCATTCCTCGAACTCGGGGATACTGTAGAAAGAGAGCTCCTGTTTGCCTTTGAATGCCTTTACAATGGGAGTGATAAACTGTTCCAAGAAGTTGTGCCGTAACAAGTTGGGCCAATTGTGATGGACGAAACTGATAAGAAGGCCCTTAATATGGGAACCGTCCTGATCCTGATCGGTCATTATCATGACTCTGGGAAGAAAGAAATTTAAAGTGGGGATATTTAGCCCTTGTAGGAAATGGTACTCCGAGGGTTATCCAATGACTTAGCTATAAAAACTATCAATCACTCAATTGAACTCTGCTTAACGAACACTGAATGGAGAGCATAGAGAAACGTTAAGTACCTCTGTATATCAGGCAGAAAGGGGAAGACTTCTCAAGTTTAGTAGCATAAGTGTTAATGGCTATTTACAGAGCGGTTAAATAACCTGAAGTCAATGTCTTGCGAGACTTCCACGACAATAAACTGATATCGACGAGACGTATTCAATGCCACACATATCACTAGATGTACTAGAATAAGCATCAATTTCTGACTTTCACAAATACATACTTCAGACAAAGTATCAGCATTACAGACTTAAAAGATTGGTTTTTTTAATTACCTCCGTAATCATCTTTTACCTGTTAATAAGTACAGTTAATAACGCATTCCGTACGCCATGGCTTGATTCATAACGATGGCCTCTTCACCACTAGAGCACAAAAGAACACCAACTTTTCAAAACTACAGTAAGCAGCTAACAAGGATTCGTGTGGGTACCCTAGAACTCATAAAGCACTTTTTTCTTCCTTACTTTCCAGACCCAAGACATTAAAAATGTGCTTTTGCTGAAATTGCTAATAAATTTAACCAAAATTGCTTTAAAAGGGCGACTCATTCGTAATTCGTTAACATAATGAAACAGAACTTACTTTCCATAACGGAGGTTCGACAAAGACTCTCGAGTTTCATACTTATTTTTATACTGAAGACCAAGAATCTTAATAAGATTGTTGATTTCTGCATTCTCCATAATTTGACGTGTCGGGGCTTCGCGCACATTGAGCAATTTACCCTTCAATGGAAAGACACCATATCGATCACGACCGACCACTGAGAGACCAGCCACCGCTAAGGTTTTGGCTGAATCTCCCTCGGTGAGAATGAGAGTACAATTAATTGAATTCTTTGTTCCCGCGTCGTTGGCATCATCCAGCTTCGGGATACCTTTCAATTTAGCATGTTTCTGTTTGTGGCACTGTTTATCCATCTTCTCTTGAGCTTTGTAGCGTACCCAGGAGAGAATGCTCTCAACTATTCCCGATTTGGAGACTTGAACCATAAATTTTTCACTGAGTAGGCAAGTAGAGCCGAAGTTTTTAGACTCCAGACTCATAAATTCCTTGGTTTGTGAGTCGAAGGTTGGATTGACAACAAGACAATTGATGAAAACCCACATGTGGGAGCGAACTTGGAAGTTCTTGATGGCGACACCCGATTTGCCCGACTTCTTCTTGACTATATCGACCAACTTACTGACAACCTGATCGGCAATGTAATCGACATGTCGACCGCCCTTCGTGGTTGCAATGCTATTAACAAAACTGACTTGCTGGAAACCAACGGAACTCGGTGCCACGGCAATCTCCCAGCGGGGGTTCACGACTTCGTAAACAACCTAAAGGGTAAATAATAGTTATTGAAACCCGATTGAGCATGCTCAAGAAAATTTACAACAGAAAAGCTATTAAAGGAAAATATGTTTGGTCAGAAAGCATGAGACCGACTTCAGCAGTGGCCATTAACAACCACATTGATAAATAATATTAACAAATGAAGACGGATTCAACCTCCAAACACATCTGCATCAAAATAATGAAAAAATCTCAGCTTTGCAGTTTGACTGAATTAACTAAGCTATGGTAAGGTAAATGAAAGACCTTTACGTTTGAGAACAATTCCACAACCCATCAAACGACCGTCTTTTCAGGATGAAACAAAATTTTAATCCTTGCAAATTCAACAATTTTCCATGCCAACGAACTTTACATAGCATCCTCTAAAAGAAATTTAAAAAAAACGAAATAATTAAACGTTACGTTTCGACGAGTATTTCTTACTGGATAGTAAGTTCGACCTTTTATCCAAAATAACAAGCAATTCTATAAGTAATACGAAGCACAAAGCCCGTAAAACGAAAACCTCCACCTAATAAGATAATAAAATGACTGATCTTGCTAACAAAACGGCAATCAGTGAATATTCATAAAATGATGCCAATATGCAACTAAGACAAACTAAGTGGCATGAAAGACAATATTATTCAAACCAATAGACAGAGGAAAAAGAAGACAACTTACAGGGACATTTGTACCATCCTCAGCTTTGTCCTTGAGATACAAATCAATATAGTCCTTGAAACTTTTGATGGGAACTCTTTCACCATTAAGAAAAACCTTAACGCCTCGAGTCGAAGCAGCCACATCATAAGCACGTCTCTCAAAGAGAGCCACTGTATCTGCGTCCAGTTCCGTCATACCGAATCTCTCAAGATCAGGATAAAAGGAAATGCAGGTATAGTCCTCCCCAGAGGAAGGTTTGATCTTTGGCTCCGATGTCTTAGTCATATTATCCACCCAAGTTTGTTTGAAGCACTTCTTGTGGTCTTTGCTGGATGTCTCAACAATGAACTTCTTGCTGAAAATGTTGCACAACTTTGCACCGTAGCCATTTCGGCCACCGGTGACTTTCTGTTCAGTGTCGTCGTAATTACTTGATGTCAACAAGTGTCCGAAGATCAGTGAGGGCACATACATATTCTCCACTTTGTGGTGCACAACAGGAATACCTGCACCGTTGTTCCATATTCGGATAAGATTCTCCTCACTAAGAATGAGTATATTTGATAATAAAGTGAACTTACGGATTGATATCAATTTTAATACAACTCATTGATGGATCTCTGATTTTATTATCAGCAGCATTCACTAGTGAAATGATAAGCAAAATTTAGAAAGGCACACCTAGAATTTCGTCATAAATTTTATAAAGGCCGGGAGTGTATGTAATTTCCTTCTGAATCATAGAATTTGTCGATTTATCATGAACCCACATCGTCGTCGTTGTTCGAGAGATAGTGCCAATATAGGTATCAGGACGGATAAGAATATGTTCCAGCTGTGTCTTCTTTTGATATATTCTTTCAACAGATAACCGCTTTTTCGCAGTCTGTGCCTGAGCAGCTGGTACGGCACCCATTTCAATATCAACATTTCCGTTTGGTTGCATTTCTGACAATTTTCTGCTAAAAACCCAATTTGACTGCAAAAATCCAATAAACTTAGAGCTAGAATTACTTCAAAAAAATAAATAGAAAGATTCTCTCACTAGCTCCGAGAGCCTCGCTCAAAATACCGTAAGAAGGGATAAAAACGGATCTTCAAATTTAGACAACGCGGAACTTAAATGCCGCGTGAAAATAGTTTCTAATTTCCTTTAATTGATTCATTTTGACATTTTGACCTTCTCAACTACAATACACAGCTCTTTTTGTAATAATTATTTCGACTACTTTATATTAGCTTAGTTTGAATTAATCTAATTTTATTTAGGGGACAGTTTATTCATTACAAAAGTGAGCTTTCTTTCAATGCTAAGCCAAAATGCTAACTTTATAGATGGTTAGACTAGAAACTTGCAGTGTGTGTAAGTTTAGTAAACGCATATATATATATATATATATATATATATATATATATATATATATATATA
>UZAE01001604.1:0-12420 GCA_900617975.1 Rodentolepis nana
CCCCCCCCTCTTGACTTTTTTTCCACTTTGATGTTCCTCCTCCCCTCTGTGAAGCCTGAAGTCAACTAAAAGGCTAATGATAACTATCAGAACGCCTGTCATTTGAGACAAATAAATAAATAAACATTCCTACCAATGAATAAAAAAGTAAATTCTTGCCCACAGTATTGTCGAGTGCTTGATTACTTTGGATCGTCAACCTTATCATCCCAAGTACATTTACCCCAAATGAAGAAAAAAAACAAATACCTCATAACTTTCACTCTCAAAAAGAGAAAGATTTTTATCGATAAGAAAAAAAGATTTGGAATCGGAAACAAGCGAAATAGAGATTTCAGAGAAGCACAAAACCGCAATCACCAACTCCCATGTAATCATTCAAAATTAAATCAGAAGATTATGCAATTGGCCGGATAAATGTAATGCACCCAATAGAGGAATCATTTAATGTGGATAATAAAAGGATCCAGAATGACGGAAGTTAACAAACTGGCGAAAGGTAATGACTACCGATTTGTCAGATATAGTGGTAACGGTTTTTAAATTTTATGGCATATAAAGTACAAGCGACACTTTTAGCAGAGAATAGAGGGTGATACGGTAAAAATTAATTTCAACTTGTTTACAATGAATATTTTAGTCAAATGATAACAAACAAAAAACAAAGACTTCTTCAAAAGTTGCTAAGCGTCTTCAACAAGATTATGCGTAAATTAAGAAGTAAAAATTACACGATAAAATTAAAAGAATATTATTGTATTGAAATAGTTAATACGTAACGTTTTAAAAATAACACACTAAGAAAAGAGACAAAAATAAGAATAACCTGCAACTCCCGAATGAGAGCTGTACTGGTAGACGCGGAAGATCGAGTATTGCCCTGCCAACTATTCGGAAGGGAGAGATGAGAGGTCGACCTGTGGGAATCCACATCACCAATCTCTCGTCCACTTACTTCATCTGAATGTGTGAAGAGAGTTGCAGTAACTTCTGATGGAGTTCTTGAATGATTCTGTCGAGTATAATCAAAGCTTGACTGAAGCAAGTGGCTTATTTGCTGTGAAATTTGAGCTGCCTTTTCAGTGGCTGCAGTAGTTCTAAATAAAACAGCATTTTAAAGTAATTATAATGCTTCTCAAAAAACGTACATGCCATTGGAAAAAGAAGGACCGGAATGTTCAACCTTTGAGTGCTCATTGGCAAATAGATTGACGGATGCATTTTCTGAGCCAGATTGATATGACGAAGTTATATGTTGGTGTCGATACCGGTCATTTAAATAAGATTCTTGATTAAAAGCATCAGTTGTTTGGGGGGAATTTACTATTGGGAACGAAGGAACTCCGCAATATCCATTATTTGAGCTAAAAATGTTAATACTGAAAAGGCACACTTACTATCCATTTACATCTGAATAGGTATTTTGTATATTCTAAGTCAAATTAAAAAATATTAAATATATTATTCAAGTTATCGAAAACTACACTCCTTTTATTTAATTACAAGATCTTCGTTGGCCGTATCATTGTAAGTATTGGGTACTGGCGTCCCGTTCTGAATCTGAGCTTGCTTTTGACTAGATTTGAACTCTTTAAGCTAAGCAATAATTTAATGCTACTAAAAAATATCACTACTTTTTTCCTTGCATTTGCCAATCTTTCCTCACGGGACAGCTGGAGCATATTCGAATCGCGGAGAATTTTGCTAGTTTAATCAAACACTTGATATGCCCTAATTATGCTTGCTGAAAATATGAATTCAGCCCTGAAGTTCAATTAACTTCTTAGCCCATTCAAAATTATATTTTAAAAGTTAGCTGCTGTATATTAAACTTACATAAACGTAACTGATCTTTCCAAAAGAGTATTTGTCGAAATCCGGTTCCTTTCAATGGTGTATCACCAATGCATATTATATTGTTATGAATGCAGTATACCTTTACAGTAATTCGAATGCACAGTCTCCGATAATAATCTTTATGTATGCAAGTTCAGAAACTGAAATTTTCCCCAACAATTGTTGAATATTTTTAAGTTACTTATGGTACGGATTTCTGCTTATTTGTATTCCAGCTTCTGACTTAGGTACGTTTCAAAAAATATTACATTTTGATCCTTAACCAACAATTTATTGAGCAATCACTCAAACGGCTCTATTTAAATTTATTGGAGCCCAGTTATCAGATTATGCATCGCTGGGTTTTGCATGTTCCCGATAGTTTATATGGCATTTGGATATTATTATTCTGAATATCCTTTGAATATATGTCGTACCCCATTACATAAAAATATATTCCAGACATTTTCGCAAAATAACAACTCAATTGCTGCCATTTTAGCTCATGAGTTAACTTTTGTCTTTACGCACACCTAGAGCTCTGCTGAGCTGTTTATCTATTAATGATCACTCAACTTATGCTAGATTTATTTGAAAACTATTCGCTTTTGCCGATTTCATAATTTGCAATAAACGTGTTCTGTGTAATATATCTCTTTCCTCCCTAGCTTCGCTGTAACTAAACTAGTTCGGGGAGTCAAGCCAGATATAGGAGCTACTATCATAGAGTCAAGGCTTTACCAATGTAGTTGTCCGCTACAAGTTAATGGAACGGCATATCGTCAAAACGTAGGTGAGTGAGAACATTTCTTGACAGAGAACTTTTGGGAATTTCCCCTTTAGAGTTATTATATCGCAGTTATTGAGCATCTTTCTCTCTTATTTTTTAATATTCTTGCATTTACTTCATGAATCACTTAATGTAAATGATATTTCATGTTTCACCTTGACTATTTCAAGTCTTATAAATTCGCCGCATTTTAGTCAAACTTCCGATTCGGATTCGGGAATCTTGACGTGTAGCGGATGGTATCGTATCAATAAAACATGACTCTGAAGAAACTGGACGGGTTATTTTATGCTACCCACACTTCTCACCAACTTTCCAACATTTGTTAGTTTCCTAAACTAATTGTAATTTTCCTTTAGTTCTTATTCGCCTATAAAAATAAGTAACGTTTTTCCAAAACGATATGATCAAACAACAAAACTATTAGTGAACGAGTAGGAAAATGCATAGTTGGTCTATACCAACTAAGAATGGCAACCTTACTAGTTATTCCATTAATTGCCACATCTATGCTTACATCGCATAACCTGGACAAGACATAATTCTAGAAAATTTCTTTTGAATCACAACCTTTACCAAATTACTAATTTAAAAATCGCCTGAAAATACAAGGAAATAAATGTCTTACCAACCGAAATTCATTTCAACTTTTGGTTTTCCGGCGACTTTTCAACGATTGAGGAAATCCAACGCACTCAACGGGGTCACAAACAAGTGATCCGAACCCACAAAATATTATTGGTAGGGCAAAATGGCAACTATTCTTTTAAGTAAATCAAGACTTTATAGGTTACAATTCATTTACTGACAACTCCAAGAAGGCGACACATATTGCCGTAAAAAAGATTAGGAGAAAGGTTGAAAGAAGAGGGAACAAGAAATGGTGCCAGCGATTTAGGTCTAGCAAGAGAAACTGAGCCCATTCTACATTACAATTAGGGGTTCTTCTTTTTCTTCTCTTCTTCCTGTTGCCTAGCAATCATCTCATCTACATCCGATCCAGTCTCCTCGGTCGCCGGTGGCTGCTGAGGGCTATCAGTATCCATCGGTTCTGCAACTGTTTGACCATGAGGAGCCTGACTTTGGGTAGTTGCAGTTCCACTGTTGCCACCGGTTGAAGCCGTTGCAGTCGTCGTTGTGTTAGTTGTCTTGGTAGCTGAAGCACCAGCAGTAGTTGCCGTGGCATTTTCATCCTCCTCAGTCCAGAGGAAGGCTTCTGGAGGAGCTGGTTCTGAAGCGGTACCTGAAGAACTAGAAGCACCACCACTTTGACCACCTTGCTTAGGAGAACGATGAGATCGTTGGCCGCCTACGGCTGAAGAAAACTGCTCTCCCATCTCCTCCAACAACGCATCATCCATTTCTGCATCGTCAACAATGTCATCCACTCCTACAATATCATCATCCTCCTCAGACAAGGAATCTTCTCCGTCTTGACTTTCGTCTTCTGCATCTTCAGACAAAGAGTCACCGTCCTGTTCATCGTCGATGTCTTCATCGAGGTCATCGTCTTCAAGAACCGCTCCAACTAGGGAAGCGTGAACGGGAGTATCAGGGGAAGCTTCATCAGCCGAAGCGGCATCAGATGGACCACTTCCACCAGCACCAGTTCCGATACTCTTACCAACACCTAAACAGAAATGATAAAAATAGGGAATTAAATGGTGATGATTTTAGTTTGAAGAACTCAACTAAGGATAATTGAGAAAATAGTGTTTAAAGAACTAGAGTTTTCCTGAAATTTTTCACACATACGTCCTTCAAACAATGACAAAAATGAAATTTACAAGGCACATACAATTTCCATACAATCATTCTGTAACGCAAAGATAATGCTGTGTCAAATCAATGTAGCAAAGCTTAATGCACTGAAGTGTTAATTTAAGAATTGGCCAATAAAAGATGGATATTGCGACGAATAATCAAGAAATACTTGAAGTTATAATTCTTGGCATCTTTCCTTAACCACATTTATATCAGAAATTACTGTTATGAAACCACTTTCCAAATTTTGTTAAATGTCCTTATCTAACGGTTTGTTTGGAATTAAAAAGAGATCTTTAAGAATTCGCAATTCTCAAATTTTCAGTCCCATTCAACCCCAACCAATCAAAGTTGCATAAGTCAAAAGTTCTCTCAGAAAATTTGAACAAAATTACTAATTATCCAATATATCTCGTAATGAGATAGTTAACTTACGAGATTGAGATGCTCCTACGCACAGATCAAATGATGCGAATTACTTACCGATCAATAAGAGAAGAATATGGCCTTCTCAGATCCATATAAAAACATTTCCTCTACCTTGAACATTGCTTTTGGGAGCCTTGGAAATTTGTTGGCTACTTAGTTTTTACACTGAAGATATGTTTATTAGACACGTTTTTCCATTACATCTCATTAACATACTGGAATAATATCCAGGACCCCACATCAAACTAAATTTACTTCTTGAGTGTAAGATCAAGATTCGATGTTACCTGCGTTGATAATAACTCACTTAATTTTGTTATAAATACTCAGACCAGGGCATTGCAGTTCAGTCACTCAAAAATGCTGTTAATAGCGTAATTACTTTGAATAATCTACTATTGAACGAAAACCATTTAAAAGTTCACATAACAGAATACCAATAATAAGATATGTCCTTTTATTTTTTTAACAACATACATAGAATCTTTAGAGCTTTAAGTCACCTAATTATTTCAACACAAACGCTCATATCTAATAAACGAACAAATGCACTCCTTACGCAAAATATTATCTACGCAATCATTCCTACTGGTAAATCAATTACCCTTTCCTCCTCTTCCACCCAAGACGGGACCATGAGGTTGGACAGTTTCAACAAGGACCTCCTTTTCATCAGGTCGATGGTCATGGAAAAGGAGAATGCCGGCTTGAGTGATGGGTTTAATTGAGTAATATCTGCAGTTCTCGGGTAGTGAGAGAACACGCTGTTGGGATCGAAGAACACGAGCTGGATTTGAGAGAATAGAAAAATTGGGCTCCTTTTGTGGCTCTTTCTTCATTACCAACGTGGTTGAAGACGATGGTTGACTATCGCTGAAAGTAGAATAAAGGTAAATTTGAGCATAACTTCTACAAATCTCATAAAACTAGGTGAACCTAAACAATGATAGCACACCAGGTGAAGGGAGAAATAATGTTAAAACGATTATAAGGAAGAAATATTGCAATTTATTGAAATCGTTTCTAACAGTAATAGGAAGAGCTAGGAAGCAGTCACAAAAAAATATATTCAAGCACGACCCCGTTGAAATCCTTGATGAACCCCGACAATCATTTTTTTATATCGATGTATTTCCAATTCCATAACTAACAAAGTCACCCTCCGCAAATTTTGGCGCAACCAAGAGCAAACAAAATATGCTTTCTTAAGGTCTGTCTATCTATTTATATTATTTCCAATCTCGAAACCATAAATGCTGCCAAAAACATTTAAGAATAAATTCAAATAACGAAACTTAAAAAGGGAAGTAAATAAGTGCGTATAAATTGAAATAAGACTCCTGTCGCACATAGATTAAAAGGAAAGCGTTAACTATTGCATTACATAATTTTAAAGGAAAAGAACTTACACGTCCATCTTCTCAAACTTATCAGAATCAGCAGAGGATGAGGTAATGTCTGGTTTCCTCTTTTCAAGCCCTCTCTTCTTATGTTTAGCCGTGATACTCAAAATAGCAGTTTCGACTTTCTCCTTTTTCTTCTCCTTCTCGATTTCTGAAAGCAAGAAACGAGAGGATATTAGTTATAATAATCTCGATTTGAGAATGGGAGTTTATTTGAAGAGAAACACACGTAGTGGTGGAGGATAAGCGAACATCGAAGGCTTAGCATTCGACCTGAATTGCATCTGAGGCATTTCAAGATTCTTGTTCAGGCCAATAATAGCAGTTGGCGAGAAGGCCAAGCTAATGAAGTTAGTCAGAGGATACCAGAACCAGAAGTTCTGGAATACAAGAAGACCAACAGCTGCTAACATGTTGGTGTTACCGATACGCGTTTGCAGTGAGATGGTCATATTGCAACCACCAGCATCAAGAATACCACAAGCCAAGATGGCACCAAACTTGGCCAGCATATCTTCATGCCTATCAGAGATAATTTTCAGGCACCTTTCTCGGAATTCGGCAGATTTTGGACAGGAGACAGCATTCTGTTGCATAAGGACCATAGCCATGGCAATGAGCGCTCCTTGACGCACAAAATGAACAGTGCCATCAAGGAGTTGTTCAAGCAAAGCAATGGCTTCCTTGTTAGCTGTTCCAGCGCAAGCAATACCCAAAGCCATTGCAGCACCATAACGAAGATGCGGGTGATAAGATTCAGCAAGAAGGGAGACCAGAGAAGGCACCTTATCAGCATCCCTAAAAGATTAACCGTCTCAATACGATGCTGTTTCACGAAAGGGAATTTTTGGTACTTCAACTCACTTAAACATGACAAAACCAAGAGCAGTAAGTGCCCAACGTCGCACATCATCATTGGTATCAGAAACAGCGGCATGGAGCAATTTCTCAATAGCGGCATTGTTGTTTGTACCGCAATAAGCCATAGCGATAGTTGCCATACCACACCAACGAATGATTGGATCAGTTTCCTGGATGAGATTGTTAATGAGTTCATCGGCCTCCTCACGTTTGCCGAACATGATAAGAGCAATACCGAGGGCGATACCTCGCATAATTTTCTCGTGAGATGTGTCAACTGTGTAACTTAAGAGATCGTTAACCGCTGTCGAAGATCCGGTCCCTAGCATAACCAAACCCATTGCCAAACCAGCAGCTTCACCTGAAGTTAAAAAAACGTTGTAATTGCATTAAATCAAAATTTATTTACCAATTGCTCAGTGATTACTACCCGACTTACCAATCCACCCACGATTCTGATCCGAAATTGGAGAATTATTTCAAGTTTAAGAACTTATGGGATGTAAAAATCAAAGAAAGGTACTATCATACATCGAGAAAATTCTATTCAACGAGCAATTCTATGAACAATTCAAAAAATTCGATTTACTGAATGGGTTGAAAGCAGAATTTTAGTAATTATGACATAGGGTAGGAAGATTTACTAAAAGATAAATACCATTTCTGTACTCGTAGGAAAAAATAAAGATGAATCTTACATCCAATAGCAAAAAGACTTATTAGAATGCAAGGAGCTTTGATTATACCATAATAAGTAATTTGTGAGAGCATACACAAACTCATTTTTGTTCAAATAGTACCAAGAGTTCGACATCATTTGTTTGAATGATAGTCAGCCGATGGTTTCAAAAATTAAAAAGTAACGATAATCTCAACATTCAGGTAGTACAAGGAAGAGTCGAATTAAAAACTATAGTAAATCGAATGCCAAATTATTAAAAACAGGCAATTCAAAGTAGAACCATATAAATTGATTTTCTCTAAATATTTTTGAACAGGCATTGATCAAAACTAAAGTACGAAAAATTCGAATACTGGAACTATATTAACGTCAACGAAAATTGATACCGCTTAAAGGTAAATCCATGCGCATAGTTTGCGATAGTCAGATAGCACTATTAATACTAAAAAATAAAATCGGTACTAACTCACCTGTAATAGCATCATCCTGATATAAATGCTGCTTGATCTGATCATAAATATCTTCCCGTCCAGTCCCCATAGCAGCCAGACCGAGACCAAGACAAGCACCATGGCGTACAGGCTCAGCAGTAGCCTCCTTGCATTGGTTAAAAAGATATTCTATAGGAAAAATGAATAACTTGAACTAAAGAGATTGATAATACAAAACCAAGGATATGTAAATTTACCCGTCATTGAACCACCATGATTGGCATGAATAAGACCAAGAGCATACAAGCCACCACCTTCAGTATAGAAGCTACCGGACGAACCAGAGGCATCCTTAGGGAGATAAGCTGACATTAGCCTCAACGCCTCCTTCTCATTTCCACGATGAATAACACCAAGGGTAGCTGTAGCGGTAAACTTGGCCCAGTTAACCGCTTTGCCGAGCCAAGTTAAGTGATCGCGAAGGAATTGATCCGATGTAGTACCACAATGCATTAGACTGTTTGCAATAACAGTTGCATTGTGAGTGACAGAATTACGAACATCCTCTTTAATACGCTCCAGCAACCTCAAATCAGCTTTATTATTACGAATAAGGAATTGCAAATGCAGCTCAATGACCTAAGTGTCAAGAAAATGAAAAACGATCAGTCGTAATTTAGAGAAGCAATCTAGAAAATCGGCGAAACACCCACCTTATCACCAGAGAGGATAGAATTCAACAATTCAAGACGTTTTTTAATGGCTTTATCGTTAACCGAGAGTTCAACCTTCGATTCTTCAAGAGACGTTGACTCCGAAGTAGGAATAGGCTCACCGGAAGCTACCTCATTTTTCTTAGGTTCCGACTCACCATTCTTAGCCGAAGGATCAACTTTTTCAATCAAATGGCCAATTTTTTCGCTTTTTGAGAGCGCATCAGTAACGCCATGAAGGAATTGTTGAGTAGCGTTCTCGTAGAGATCGAAACCAATTTGATATGCGGTGACAGAAGCTTCCTCTGAGAGAAGGATGAGATTCTCCAGCACTTCCGCAGTAGTCTATTAACAATAAAACAGTAAAACTATAAGACCTCACCTTGGAATTATCCATAAGAACAAGACATTGGCAGATGTGAACAGAGTCCGCAGGTGTAGGGTTTTTACTGTATATTTGAACAAGAATCGTCAACAAACGGTTTCGCAATTTAACGCTATCAACCAGAGTCAGAACCGTTTTGAGAGCATATCGAAGCATATCATCTCGATCATCAGCCAAAATAATGGCTTTCTCAAAAATATCATCTCTCCTCGTTTCAATAGCAATTCCAAGGGCTTGTTTGAATTGCTTGTGGGCAAAACACTTGTTAAACATGCGATTGACAACGGTTTCCAGTTGGAAGTAAGTACTTCCATCTCCAACAGACCATTTTCTACCGCTAGATTTAAGATCTTTGGCAGAAAGTTTAGATCCTGGATTAATCTCGTCTTCAGCACGAATTGAAGTATACTTATCGATGCATTTGGCTAAAAGCAATTAGTAGATTAAACAACTTACTAATCATGGTTCTCACATATTCAGCTTTAGCGTTAGGATCAAATAATTCCTCAGCACAAAGAGCGAAGTGAAGAGCATCATCATATTCGCCAAGATGAAAATAAACCTTCGAGGCCAGGAGAGCGGCAGCTTTGTTATAGGCAAAGGAACTGTCCTCATAGAGAATTTCGATTTTATCGACAGATTCAGATATTTCTGCCCAGAATTCATCCACCAAATCAGTCAACCTTTTAAGAGCAAAAGCCTATTTATGTGTGATAAATACGATTTTAGATTACCTTTATATCCTGCCTTTCATCATCAAGCAGAGATATAAAACCGGCTGCTGATGTTAACGCCATCGAAATTGTGAAATGCGGGCTCTTCACCAATGATCTGCAGTAAGAGAAACTAATTTATAACCTTTACTTAAACTCAAAATAAGAAAATATATAATTTATTAAAAGCAAGTTGGTTTCATTTTCGGTCTAACGATAAAGGACATTTTCAGTAATTTACTGATGCCAAAGTTGGTGTGTGTGCCTTTTAAGCGAATATGACTAACGGACCTTCTTAGAAATGTCGCCGTATAGAATTTGACCTTGATTTATATTCTTTATTCTTTCGAATTATTGCCTCTATCTCAGAACTTTTTATATGGATTATCAATCCAAAAATTAAATTTACAATGATTAAAACTTTCTCCCAACTCCTTAGCTAAAATTCGTTCAAATGATATTTGTATTAAGCTTTAAGTTTTCAAATTAAAACTGAATTAACTGTTTAATGCTTCGAGTGTATTCTTTTTGAAAAGCAAACTCAATTATCTTTTACCGCAAACTATAATGATTCTTCAATTTTCTAGAATTTTCAATTTATTACAAACTCAAATAAATTTGATAACAAACGTTAAACTTACTGCTCAGCACGCTTCAATCAATTTTAAACCTATGCCAAATTTTGAGTAGGATTAGTGGATGGGAAACTTAATTTCTCTGTGGTGATATTCTAAAATATGTTTAAAGTTTGAAACTCCCATACCGAAAAGTTCATTTTACCAACGAGTTCTCGAAAAGTGCAATGTTATTCTCTTTACAATTTTGATAACTCGACGAAGGGTTTACCTATTAAGCCATCATTTAGGAAGCCATGATTTTAAATTTGATTATTGCTTGACTTTCTCAATCTAATTCAAAATTTAACTTTCCATTCGTCTGTATGCTTTTATAATGCTTTTTTTATTACAACAAAAAATAATGCATTACCATGGAATTATCCTTTAAAGTGCGATATTAAATCGAAATTTTAGGAAATCATTTCGAATTTTCATGTCTTTAAATTTCTAGAGAGGGAGGCAGATTTCTGTGCCTAAAAATTACGAGCGGGTGCTTTTTACTCCCCGTTTCTATTTTAAGTAACATTTAAATTATTTTACAATCACTTGCTTGAATTCGAAAACTTTAGTTTAACTTCACGAGCAGAATTATTCAATATTACCTTTAATCCAGTCAAATTTTATGCGGTATAAATTATATTATGCACGGGATATGCTATTATGTAAGGTATTTCTTAAACTTTTGTGCTGCTATTGAATGAACCAAATATAGACGAAAGAAGTGGAGAGAGTCTAGTTCATATTCTCGTTCATTAATAATATTGGATCTTTATTACTCCATTTTCCAGATCTTCTACAGATGTTGCTATTTTACCTTTAACGCGCTTTTTTGTTTATGCTTATACTGCATTCCTATTCCAGTTGATTTGTTGCAGTCCTCCACGTCCCACCCGCCCACAACCTGTCACCCACTCCCTCCTCCTGATTCAGTAATAAACACCCACACAATTTCGTGAACGCTTGACTCTAAAATTATCCCACTGGTTCGACTATTTAACAAACCGATCTTTTATTTTATCAGCTGACTCGGTGTCTGTTAATGGTAGAACTTGGAGGGTAGTTTAATATTTTTAGACAACTCTTATTACAGAATTACTGATGCTTTATATTAGCATGAAGTATTTCAAAAATAGGGCAATGTGTCTCTAACTTTTGTGCTTAATATAACTATTTAAAAACATTCAGTTTGAGAAATGTTGATTGACAATTTATACTCTCTGATACAGATCATACCTAGAAAAGTCCAACAACCCTTTGGTTAAAAGACCAACGGTAAGGACGCTCTATTTTCGTGTCATTTTCTTCTCACTTCCCCCCCCCCCATCTGTTCCCTTTCTCTATGGTTTCTCTCTCAATTTTAATTTTTGTTGCTTAATCACTTCAACTTTAATCTCACCCTTGTTTTCTAATCATCTGAAAATTGTGATTTTCGATGGTTAGCCGTTACTTTTAGGCCTGGCTTTAGGGATACGGTTGGCCTGAATGAACTCTTGGTTCTAAAAGTTGTGATAACCGTTTTAATCACCATCCCTCTTCAAAACAAAAAATTGCTATCAAAGTCCGAGAAATTCACCTGTCCGTTGTCTATTTTCAAAAAGACTTATTCTCGTTAGAAAATTGACTGTGTGAGCATGTGTAATTGCGCGCGTGTGTGTGTGCTCTATTACAACTTCTTTACCATTAATGTATGCATCGTTATCGATGGTAAAAGAGCTCTATTCACTCTGTCTGGTTTTGTTGAAATTTTTTGGAAATTATACTTCATTTAGAGTAGAAGTTTAGTCAGCCCTCAAGTC
>UZAE01001605.1:0-12419 GCA_900617975.1 Rodentolepis nana
CCGCCCTCTCGACTTTTTTTTACTTTGATGTTCATTCCCCTCTGTGAAGCCTGAAGTCAACTAGAGGACTAATGATAACTAACAAAACGCCTGCCATTTGGAATAAATTCGTCTATAGCCTGCCTTCGTTTCAGGATCTCCAAAACTCTGGAACTTCAAGATAATCATCATTCAGTCTGTTATTTCAAGCACTCTAAATGACTACGAAAATGAATCGACACCCAACCGAAGGGATGGAATCTTACTTATTTGTGAAATATTACTTTTACCGCAAAACTTGTGAGAAGCTGGATTGTTCAAACTTTGTGGCTATTGTGTATCCTTTAAATGTTTCAAGTAGAATTTCAATTTTTCATTACCTGATAAGTATAAAAAGACGCAAGATTAATTTTTTAATTACCATTCCAAATGAAAACGCATGTCCGAATTTCGGAAGCTAGTAAATCCCATTAATCTTTCGTATGCTCATATCTGTTACAAATTGGTCATTCCCAGATCGATACTCTATAATAGAAGGGAATTTAAAGAAGCCTGTCTTTTTAAAATGCTATTTTTTAACTAAAGCAAATTTTATGGAAAATCATGTTTGCTTTTCATTCTTGCTCAAACAACGACCAATCTCCCCAGTTTTGCTCTTACAATACAAGGTCAAATAGCACTTATGGATTATTGATTACTGATTCTATCCCCTCTCTCACGGTGACTTTGCTTTTCAATTTGCGTTTAACTATACTATTGATTGTAGAGGTTTTTCCAGGTTTTCCATCCTTACTCATCAGCTGGTTCATCGTTCTCTATACCAAAAGTTCTCTCTTTCCCTCTCAAATTTTGAGTCATTCTCACCATTCTCAACTCTACTTTCTCAATTAGCACTTCTGTTGTTAATGAGTCATTTAAAGCAATTGGCAGACTTTGTGGTATTTATCATTAGCCAAGTAGCTGAATTTGGGCTTCACAGATGAGAGGAACACCAAATTCAAAAAAAAACGTCGAGGGAGGAGGGGACAGAAGAATGATTCACAAACATAAGAGAAACAGACACAAAGGTAATGAAAAAGGAAAAGTGAGATGATTAATGTGGAAGTAGTAGAATATGAAAAACAGAGGGGTCATGGTAGTTTGGAGTGAGAAGTCAACTACCAGTTGATGGACTATTTTGTCGTGTGAGTATACGTTGCCCATGTTTGATTATAGTTTTAGCGATAACAGTAGTGGTTGTTGTGGTCTTGTTGGAAGTAGTCTCTTAATTAAGTGCCAATTACGAAAATTTTTCTCAAGAGTGAAAGCATTTACTTTCCTTCCAGATGAGTTTCAGCGAGAATAATCCTAATGGTCAGGTTAAATAATGCTGATCCATTGGTAGTTTCTAATCTCTGATGTGTGGTATTTAGTGGCTAGAGGGCTTACTTTATAGGTGATTTCAACGTTTTCATAACTCTTTCTCCATTGTGAGGCAATAATAGTGAAAATCTCCTCGGGTTTTTCTAAGGACAAATTTTAGGACTGCTCCTCATGACCCTACTCAATGGACATTGTATGAAATGGTAACAACATTCATATTTCTACTCATATTTAATCAGTAGTACGCATTTATTTAATTTGTTTTTCGTATCCTTCTAAGTAAATTCAAGGATTAACGAATGGGCTTTCAAGTCCACTGTTTGCAATTATTGTACCTTTTTTCATGTTATGCATCCATTCATCATGAATAAATCGCCTATTGATGATAAACTCGTGACCTCATCACTTTCGTTTTCGCAAATTTGTCACTAATCTAATCTGATACAACGCTTTTACCTAACTCCTGTTTTGATATTTTACACAGAAATCTATTACTGCAAATATCGAAATGTAAACAATTCTAAGAGTTCATTCAAGTTCACTCATTTAAGTAGATGCCCTATGCCCTTTCATAATTTTTTTCCAGCCATTATTACTTTGATTGTCAAATCTCCTTTGCCAATTTGGTAAATAAAAGTTCACCAACTGAAAAAAAGATATCTATGTTAAAAGTTGACAAAATTCTGGCAAGTGACATGCGATTTTAGGTCAATCAAATATAAACATGGGCCCATTTTAATTGTCAGATTAATTGCACTAATAAATCTCATTTTATTCTAATCAGCACGATTTTCGCACGAATTTTACTGGGCGTAGGACAGTTTGCATATAAACTGCTGTTATTTTCTGGAATTTTCAAACGGTGTTTCCTATAAGTCCGCACGAAATTGATTTGTCCTTGACAATGTTTTGCTGAAGTTGCTACTTTTTGTTAAGATGAAATTATGTACCTTTCTTAACTTTAGCAAGAGTTAAAATTACGCGTTAACATAGTTAAAATAGATTAGCCTTATTTTTTATTCTCTAAAATTCGAGAGTTTTTATGTGCCTTTTTGTAAACGCACATTCAATGACCTGCAATAACTGAGTTTCCGAGATCAGATTGGCCCTACAAACCTACTTTGATTCATTAAAAGAAAATGGAAAATGAAAGAAAGTTGAAGCAAGGTCATAGATTATGGTTCCCAACCAGTGAGTTCACCTATTCGCTTGGTCTACCATGCTAAACAGAGAACAATGACTATTACCTTAAAGATGAAAATAAAAGCATTAGGAAAAATGACAAAAGTATACCGGGTGTGTTATGGCTTTGCAAATCAACATTATAGCCCTATAGTTATTTACCCGCTTTCCTGAATCGTGTAATTCATACTAGTTTTGTATTTCGACAGGAGACTAGATATCAAATCAATTGAAAGGGTTAGCTTTATGCAAAATGGCCCGCCCACCTAGAAGGCTGACGTGTTTTCGTGCTGCCGAGCTTACAAAATCATACGTATTAGTTTGTATAAACACCGGTTCGAATCAGGGTTAAACTGAGTGTAGTGTAGGCGTGGGGGTGTTTGTCTAGTCGTGTTTATACACTTTTGGTCCATTCACGTATACCAAGCCTGCTACCTATGACTATAGCACGATTGGCTCGATTTGGCAAATCCGATTCATCCAAACATAAACCATTACGTCAATTTGGTCAAGATTCAAGTAAATCACACATGGTTATCATGCTGCACTATCGGTAAGTACATGCATTTCCCCTTGTACTACGCTAAATCCTATCACTCCACATTGTAAGACATTTCATTTGTCCGCGTCTTTTGTTCTGTTTGTCGAGCGTTAGCTTTCCACATTAATCAGTCACTTGTAAGACTTAGTTGTTGCGCCGATGATATCGTAGCGGTCTGCGAAGTAAAGTGCCCCCATTTCAATGTCCGTCGAAAGTCACCTTGCAAACGGAATGATCCTCAAGAGTGGCTAGGTTTAATGAATGCAAGGAGAGTAGAATTTCGGTTTTCTACTCTGGAAGACTTCAAGATACTATCCCCAAACTTAAAGTAAAGTCTAAAAATGCTTGTTCTGGTTGCCAAAAGAATTTTGGGGACAAAATTTGATGGCTACTGCTTAATAACTAAGAGAAACTAAGAGGCAGCCAAACGCGAAAATTATTGATGTACTGCATAATCGATTTTACCCGAGGAGCTTCTATCATCTTCCTTATCTAGCTAGTCTACCGAAGTTTGAATTTATATTTGATGCTACGCAATTTCAATTCAGTGACTACGTTGAAGAATTAGAGATTTCATCAGGAATGTTAGAAAAATGGGAACAACATGCTGTATTAAAATATTTTATTTTCCCAAACACATTTGTTCAAATTTCTGAATGTTTAAATGGCTGAATAATTTGTATTTAAACTGCGTGAAATTTCGTCTTACTTCCTGCCACATTCAAGTTCCTTGATGATGCATATATTTGCATTTAAATTAATCAAATTTTACAGATTTTATTCAATTTTCTATTAAACCTCCCATCCTATGTTCTTTTCAGGCATTTTTTCCTCATTTTCCTCTGTGGCTCGTACATTCTCTCGGCGTCATCTAGAAACTGCTACCAAAACTGGAATACCAGTGACTTTCCTGTTGCAATAAGCATTAAACCGGGATTTACCAAAACTGAGACCACCATAGGTGTTAAAAGTGTCAACGTCACATGGGACTTTGATCAATCGGTAAATTTTCATGACAAAAAGGTACACAGCACTTTTTTACTTTCAATTTCATTGGCATTTGAAATAAGGCTTTTATATTGAGAACTAAAAAGGACCCTGGGGCGGTAAAATCAAAAGTTTGTAAAAGGTATTGAGGGACATAAATGACTAGCTTTTTCTACCTGAAATGACCTCTGGATAAGAGAATATACATCATCTCTGAGTTCAATTCTATCCTCACACTCCCGGCAACTTTATCTAGATATGGTTTCGAAGTCCATCTATGAGCACTCTGTGAGCAGAATAGTTGAACACGATGGGAACATGTTGGGGATTGATTAAACCTCCTATCTTTCACTGTCGGATCTCTGTGAAGCAAATCTTTTCACTAAAGTGCATCTTAGAAGTAATTTAATCTAGCTGTTCGCAATACAATTTAAGGATATTGTCGTCAATATTCTGCTGAAAATAAACCGGAGTCATTTCCTTCACTCCCCTCAGATTAATACACCTCAATTTCACGCCAAATAGAAGCTTCTATTACGGCCCATTCCATTTGGAATATGAGGGTGATGAATTACCCATTACGCTTTATTCTATCGTCGTTTATGTTCAATAATACTTGGCACTACAGTTTGAGAATTAAGTTTCTTAAATTCAGTAAAATGTCAATTTATCTAGAAAAAAATCGGCAGCTATAAAACCATCTACCTTAACAGCCAAGGCATTTGCTGAAAACAAGATTCTATGGTGCATTTATGGTGCAAAATATTTTTTCGACTGGTTATAGGTAGAAGGCATTGCAAATTATCCTAAAGGCCTGAGATGGGGAAAAGCTGAATACACGGCTGTGCGAAGTTCGTACAAAGGGAAGGCGAAAATCAAGGTCACAATCGATTATGCCAAACTGACTAAAGAAATGTGCTCATTGGGGCGGTTTCAAATTCTTTCGGAAACTCCAACTCGATCCAGAGTGCTCTTCACGGATAACAGGCCCGTCAACTTGGTTCTGGTGGCTTATAATGGGCAAGTTTTATCGCTATTTACATATTGAAGTGCGAGACATCCGATTGGAAGGATTGTAGCTTTCCGAGAAATACTTTACTTAAGGTTAAAATTTGCGCGATAACCATGGACTCTCTGTTAGCTGTCCTTATTCCACCTCATAAACCAACTATTCAAGTATTCTTTTAGCCAACATACATTTGTCTATCCAGAAGAGAGCATTAAAGAATAATTTGAAGCAAGAATGATTAATTCAAGGTTAAATAGAGAGATTCCAGTCTTGGGAGTTAATATTTCTAAGTAGCCATGGCTGTGTACAGGATAGCCATGTTATTTTCGGATCTGAATTTAGCTTAGACTCGTCTTTTAACCAAACCGCTTGTACATCTTAAGATTGAAGAAGGAAAATGACACCGATTGGCCAAGTTTGTAAATTTGAGTAAATTTACTGTATTATTTTATGAGGTTTTTTTGTTGTCGTTGCTTAAATTGTTTTTTTTCTAATCACTAAGCTAGTAGAATGGCACTAAACTAACTAAACTTTGCAAAAAATAAGGTTTCTTTAAGTAGAATCCTATTGGTTCCATTTTCTATTTTCCGAGGAGTAAATATGCTCTCTCCGATTCAGAGAAATATCGAAATTAGTGTAGCTATTTTTTCTTTCAATCCAGCACTTCATGGATGCAAGGTGCCCTTTCAAACAGCCACGATTTCTGCATGGAAAGAATGATTCCTGGAAGTACATATCAACTCTGTGTTGCTCCTGAAGACTGTCAGAATTTCTGGACTTGTAAGGCCTTCACAACCTTGACAGATCGATCCTGGAGTCAGCGGCTTTACGACCTTAAAGTCAGTATTGAGGGCAGGGATTACAATTGGATCCAACTTAGTTGGCCCCCACCGAAAATTAAGCTGCCCTTGTCACCTCCAGTAGGCTATATAATTTTTGTTATTAATCATAAAAGTTGCTTGGAACAAGTCGTTTATTATCAAGCTCCATGGGTAAGTGGTAGATGCCACATTTGTGCCATTAAAGTGGTTAAAATGTGCTCTATGTTCAACTCAATTTTTAGATCACGGAAGTGGAAAGTCATCATATTAGGAGCAGATCGAATAACCTAACTTTAAATCCTAGTTGTTCTGGGAAAAGAGTTACTTCAAGCGAAGGCAAACTTGATGGATATTGGCCAGATTTTCCGGGCTCACGAAGATCAACTTGGATTGATGGATGGAATACAGCAGAAGTAGACGAGCAAGGTCCCATCGGATTATTTGCAGTTACTGTTGGAAATCTTCGAAGCCGTGAAAAATATCACTTTGAAATTCATCCTATCGTTTATCCCGATGTTGATGCAGACATTCTACCAACTAAGATCACAGCCGAAACTTCTGAAACTTGTAAAGGAGTTAAAATCTAGCTTTACTATTTTCCGTCATGTGACTATCTTTAAGAAATATTTTATTCCAGATTCTGGAGTAGATATTGAGGCAAGAAGGAGTGATGTTAAGGTAAATAGTCGCTCATACACGAACTTCGCGGTTTCGGAAATCGGAGCCCGTTCCATTCATTGTGAGCAGCAAGTAAGACCAAGTTTTCCCTTACGCATATCTCTTCTCCCTAGGATCCAGTTGATAAAAACGGCGCTGGTGATCGACTGTGCAATAAAAGCGACAACTTTGTGATTAATGATCTTGTCATTCCATTGACACCTGGTGCAATGTATCGAATTGGTATTGGCTCCGTTCAAAAGGTCTTCCAAATTCCTTCATCTAACAGTAAGTACTTTGGTCGGTGATAATACCACTTTAAATAAGATCCATGACTATCGAAATCCCTCGGTGCAATAGGTCTGCTTTATAAATTTAGACGCATTAGGGTGGAGAAAGAATTGTATTCAATGAAGAGTAAATTATGCACAAACACATGCACACACACAGGGTGTCACAAAAATGTATCCATACTTAAAATAATTGTATTGTAACCGGTCTCATTTGCTTGAACTTTCTGCAGCAGTCTGTTATGCTAAGCATTATAGAGGATCTTGATGAAGAAGAACTTTAATTCCAGTAATACGGGCACCCCCTGATTACCATCGCTGTGTTAGGTCTTTTCTTGTCAAATGTATTTATTTATTTATTTCAAATGGCGGGCTTTATGATACTTATCATTTGCGCGTTAGCTGACTTTGAGCTTCATAGAGGGAAGGAGGAATATCAAAGTGAGAAAAAGTGGGGAGGGGGGACAGAAGAGTGATTTAAAGACATAAAAGAGACAGACAGACAGACACAAAAGCAGAGAAAAAGTAGGATAAGTATGGTGAAAGTGAACGGATAAGACATACAATGGGGTCATGGTAGTTTGAAGTCAGAAGTCGACTGCCGGTTTATGGACATTTACCGTATGAGAATACGTTGTCCAGGGTGAACCACGTGGAGGTAAGTCTATCGCACACCCCTTCTTTTCAAATGTTTTTTTAATGTTTTTGAAATAATAAAATTCTAATTGAATGCCACGTTTCCAAATAGTTTCAATGTGTATGCATTTTTCGGGTCACCCTCGATATGTGTGTGTATGTGTGTGCGTCAGCTGTTCTCTAATCTTATTGATTTGAGATTTATGCTTCTATACACAATAAACAAACTGAGTAAGAGGGGCTTGTCAACGGAATTGTAAATGGTGAAATAATCACCAAAAGCATCGAGACACGTAACAACAAAGTGTATGGACGCCAAATTGTTTTGTAAAATATATCGAATTTCGGAAAGTCGTGCGCCTTTCATTTCGAATAAAAACTCCTAACTCCAATTAGAAAAATACTTCTCAAAGCTCCTCTTAATTGGTAGGATTTCATTCTGGAGCCTCGTAAAATGTTCTTATTCTACCTTGCTTTTATTTATTATAAATGGCGGGCGTTTTGATAGTAATCATCAACACTTTAGCTGACTCCGGGCTCCACAGAGGCGGGGAGGGGGGGAATATCGAAATGAGAAAAATTCGAGAAGGGGAACAGAAGTGTCATTCACAGATGAAAAAATAGGCAGATACAAAGGTGGAAGTGGTGGAAAATGACGTACATTCGGAATATGGGAATTTGAAGTTAGAAGTCAACAGCCGGTTTATAGACTTTTTGCCAGACGGTTGTGCGCTGCCCAGGATGTACCATGTGAAGGTAAGTCAATCACGCACCCCGTCTGCCTTCCATAGTTTGCTAGACTCAATCACTGCTGTTGTCTTTCTGCCCTGAACCCACCCTGTGTGTGCTTTAAATAACACTTTGAGTATGGATAGTGCAAGGCTCAATCTTTGAGTGTCGCCACTTATTCGAGTGGAAAGTTGAGCCCAGAAAAGAAAATGACCGTATTCCTAATGTGTGCTCGTATTATTTTACCATTTTAGTTCCATTCCAACCTCAGATAAAAGGCACAGCGCTCTCATCCAATTTAATTTCCCTCAAACTTTGGAATCTCAATTCTACGTTTGCAAATCCCCCGGCATTTATAATAAGAATATGCCAAATAGACGAAGATACTAACTGTCGTAAGAATCCACTCTACGTGGAAGTGGTCGGTACCTACAGTCTCTTTGATGGTCGTTCGGTTTGGCAACATGATGTATCGGATAGTAGTTACAACCTAAATGCCCATATCAACGGTACTGAGAGGCCAAAGTTGTTTATATTGCTCTACACCTATTTTGGAAACGAGGAGGTTCAAATTTATAAAACCGAAGTGGAAACGCGTAAACCGAGCAAGTCGCCTTCATACTATTTAATTATTTCCTTGTTATTGATTAACTTTTATGCGCAATTAAATTTTCTAGGCTGCAAAAGCTGGTGCATTTGGCCAGCAGGTGATTGGAGCAATACGAAAGGAAGAGCATTTGGTGTATATGAGAGCTCTTTTACTCTATACAGTAGAAATGGCCATCGGTGTTCTGATAGATGTCTTCCACTTCTGGAGGCTATTAATGGCGAAAGTGGATGCACTTACAGAGGAAATGGCAAAGATCTCTGCAATATTCCAATCTGCAGTGAAGTCGGTAAGAATTGCTCTTTCGAGCACTTTGTTGCCTGTTTCCCTTGGGGCAGGCGCTAATACTTCCTACAGACAAGCACTAGCAAACAACAGTAAGTCTGGTTGAGAAGAATTGTACAGCGAGGAATTATCTACAATTAAGCAAAATTCATAAGCCCATTGAAGACAGCGTTTCCCCACTCATATTGAAAATAATGCAGAGTGGAGGTGGTATCATTGAACCCCTCTAGTGAGAATCTCCAATTTTCTCGCTGCCTAATTAGCCAAGCTAATCCCGCGTGGGTGGTCATTTCGCTCACTGGGTGGTTTCCAGTGGACATTAGATCCGTGACCTCTAATATCTTTGACGAGCGCCCTATCCCCTAATTCATCAACCTATTTAATTGTAAAGCGTGTGTATCGAGTAAATCGAGGAATCGAAAAAAGATGAATAACGGAATACTACCAACCATTTCTTCGTCAGCTCAACCGTGATTGGATGGTGTTGTATCTTCGGGACACCTTTACTGCCGTTATTCCACCACTCACTTGCCATCTGCTCTGTAGACAGACTAGATTTGACGATATTTTTTATTGGTTTTACTCAAACCTTAATCAAAAGTATGCTTCATCTTTGATTGGCTTCTTTAAGTTGATAAATGTTATTAGAGTATTATACATCCATTAATAAGACTTCTTATTGATGTTCCTTTAACAATAACAAAGCTCCGATCGGCTGCGTAACAGACACGGAATTCAAGGCTGGAACAACGTGGATTACTGTTGAGTGGAAAAATCCGAGAGAATCAGTCAATCCCGCACCAAGTTATGTGATTCTCGTCACAAGTGACTCCAAGGAGGAACCGTGTCGGGTTTTTGTAGATGTAAGTGCAATGCCAACTGAACGCCCTATTTTCTAGAATGCTAAGACGCTGAAACTACCACCATTCCTTCAAAATGTAGTGCAGAGCTGCAGTGGGGATTCAGTCACCAAGCTACCGTCCCAATCCCCACTGAACATCACAGATTTGGCGCAAAATACAATCTACAATATTTTTATTGTTCCTTACTTGGCAGATGGACGTTTAGGCGCAGTTCTGGAACGATCATGGGCTACTAGCCTCGCTCGTAAGTAAATATTTTACTCATGTATGCGTATATACTTAATATTGTGAAAAATTCAATTAACTGCATGCAATAAATCCCTCTTTATATTGACACAGCACAATGCGTAGATCAAACCGGATTTAAAATTGACCATTTGTTTAACATATCTATTTATATCAAATGGCAGGCTTTATGATAGTTATCATTAGCCCTTTAGTTGATTACAGGCTTCACAGAGGGAAGGAGGAACATCAAAGCGAAACATTCGAGAGTGGGGGGGGGGGGAAGAAGAGTGTTTTAAAGCTGTAAAAGAATCAGACGGACACAAAGGTAGATGAAAGGTGAGGTGAGTACTGTGAAAGTGGTCGAATAAGACATACAGTGGGGTGATGATAGCTTGAACTCAGAAGTCAACTGCCGGTTTATGGACTTTTTTCCCGCATGAGTATATGTTGCCCAGGGTGCACCATGTGGAGGTAAGTTTATCGCACACTCCATTTTTTTTAAATATTGGGTAGATATTTAGAGGTTGTTCGGTTCTTCTAAAGACAGTTTACCAAAAATATCAAAAACTCAGTAATATACCTTATAGGGATAGGACGACATTAAATTCCATTCTCTGTGGAGTTTGCAAGGGTTGCTGAAGCATCGACATTGCGTCATACTGCATTTGGCCGCTTCCCACTGGACTTTCTAATTTTCGGAGTTGGTTAAAAATCAATAAGGATGCCAATAAGATAGCAATCAATTTATTTTTAATTATACATACGTTTCGTCAATTAAAATACTCGTCTATGTAATCTTCCTCTTCATCCGCTTTTCAAGATCGTTCCTCTCCTACCTCTCTCTCCCCCAGAATGTGGTTCTTAGTTCTGTAAAAAAGCTGATAATAGGATGTCTACTAGGGAAACGAATTAGAGGATTGTCTACTTCACCGAGTCTGGAAGTAAACTGAGCTTGTAGAATGCGCGATTTCTTATTGTCATCCCTCCCCCCCATTTTTACACACTTGTCATTTATTAAAGCCTCATCTTCTCAGACTCAAACAAAAGAGTCAAGTAGATTCATGGCTTGAATAGCCGTTTTATTAACGAACAATTTTTTTCCTATTCAAGCCTGCATAAGTAGCGAGTATAATTGACTGCTAGATTAGCAAATAATTGCAGCACGGCTTCTCCACAGGTTTGTCTTGGATATCAAGACGTGGGGCTGGGAGTCCAATCGAACCTTTAAAGTCGATGAAGGAGTGGTGGAGATTGTGACCTTACTCTCCAGTGCAGTGTAAATAGTTGATCAGACGACCTTACAGCTTTGTGCCACCAATTCAGGAAGCTGAAACCATAGGTTATAGCACAATTGTGAAGTTAGTTTCTTGGGTGAGGGTGAAGCTGGAAGTATCACTTGTGTGTTTTAGAAAAAAGAAACTCGCAAACCCATATTTTGTGCACAGTACGGCCTTGGGTATGACCTTAGTATGATTAGGGAGTTGGAGGGGGGGGGGGCGTTTCGGTTACTTTCAGAGTTCGGGTAAGTGGCTATTACAAATTGAAGGTCTCCTTTGCATTTTCATTCACGCCAAGTTCTTTTTGATGATCAGAGTTTTATGTTAACTTCTGGAAAGGCTACAAATAGACAGGCCAATTCATTCGTTCAGGAAGACTTATCATAACTCATGTGCAATTTTATACTAAAACAGTAAGTCATAAAACAGAGACTAAATTATTTGCCTTTCCAATTGTTGGAATAAAAAATATTTGAAATGGCATGTTCAAGCACCATGTTTAAAACACGCACGCACACTTTTTGGTAGCAAAAGTTTGAATATTGTCACAGCCAATATCTTATGAACAAACCTCTTATTATTATGAGAACTGTCTTTAAGCGAGGGGGGTTCATCTATTTATTTATTTCAAATGGCAGGCTTTATGATATTTATCATTAGCCTTAAACTTTGACTTCAGCTTCCCCCAGGGGTGGGGAGGGGGGTACATTTATAGCAGTTAATTAATGGCAGTTCATTAGCTGTCTTCTTGCTTCCCAGTATCTCTGGTTTGCCGTCGTTGTCTTAAGGTCATGACACCGAATCAAGTGGGTCTTCTCTATTTCCTCACGTAGGTTACATAGGGGGCATGTGGGTTGAGCGTATACTCCCAATCTGTGAAGGTGTGAGGGGGATTCATAAAAACATGTCTTTTCAAAAATTTTTGGATTTGTATTTATGCTGCATCACTGCATTACTGGCATTCCT
>UZAE01001606.1:0-12408 GCA_900617975.1 Rodentolepis nana
TTTTAATTTGTGGCCAAATGACAACCACGAAATTTTCCCCTCTTTGTAATCACGCCATTCGTAGTAACAAAAATTCGATGAGATATATAACAACCAGGGTTTCTTTATACTACAATGAAACTAGGTTTATTGTTTTAAAGAAATCTAAGCTTTTATTGAATTTTAATTTAGTTACTCTGAAATGAGAAAGTGAATGGTAAATTTTACATTGTTTTCATCTATATAAATGTGGAATGGGGGTGCGCAATAGACTTACCTCCACGTGGTGCACCCTGGGCAACGTATACTTACTCGGCAAAAAAGTCTATTGATCGGCAGTTGACTTCTGACTTCAAATTTCTATGACCCTACTATTATTCATATTCGGAGTACTCATCTTACCTTTTTTATGCCTTTGTGTCTGTCTGTCTCTTTTACGTCTGTGAATCATAATTCTGTCTCCCATCTCGACTTTTTGTCACTTTGATGTCCCTTCTCCTCTTCATGAAGCCCCGAAGTCAGCTCCAGGGCTAATGATAATCATCAAAACGCCTGCCATTTGATATAAATAAATATAAATGTGGAATTGCCAAAAAGTGGCTATTCTTGTTCTACTGTCAGTTAGTGTTGAACGCGGTACTTAACGACAGATCTACGATTTGGGGGTTGGTTAGAGCTCAATACATTCTTTTTTAGTCTAATAATAAATTAGAAGGCGGAATAGGTGTATTTACTCTGGAGAAACATCACTGATGATAGCGTAAAGTGAGGGGGGGGGGGTTAGTAGTTCTCATATTTAAAAGACAGTCTATCAAGATTGAGGTTTTTCCTAAAGGATCCTCCTGTTTGTCAGTTGGAGCAGTGTCACTATCACAAGACCTTGGGCGATGTGTTCTCTTACGGCAAAAAGTCTATAAATAGGTAGTTGACTTCTGACTTCAAACTACCATGACCCCACTGTATATCTTTTTCCACCACTTTTGCAGTACTCACCTTACCTTTTGCCTACCTTTGTGTCTGTCTCTTTTACATCTTTGAAACACTCTTTTGTTCCCCCCCCCCCCACTCTCGACTTTTTGTCACTTTGACGTTCCTTCCCCTCCGTGGAGCCTGAAATTAACTAAATGGCTAATGATAACTATCAAAACGCCTGCCATTTGAAGTAAATTAATATCTAAATGCAGATTGTAAGCTCTCAACTTTTACGGTATAGTCCGCTTTTCGTTTTTTAATGTTTGAATGTTTAAAATATCATCGGTTGAACCCCAGTTTGCTCGCTTCTCTGCACTATTTGTAGGTCACGCATTAGACAGAGTGATAGCAGACAGCCGATAATAAGCACTTTTTGGTTACATTTTATCGATTAAGTATCCATCCTCGACAATTTTGACTGCGATTCAAATTTAATCACTTCAAAATCATGAAGACATTGTTATTATCCCTTCTTAATTGTACCTTGAATAACTAATAATAGCTATTGATCATAGTTTGGGGGGGGGGGCTAATGAGGGTACAATAATAATACTAATATTTTAACATTGAAACGATTGACGTTATGCCGGAAACGAGAATGTAACTGTTGACATGCAAACGTGTCATGTGTTAGTTGTCTTCAGGTTACATTTGGTTAAGAGCTTTCAACTGCATAATAATGAATTTATGGCATTGCTAGAAATTTGTATTTTTACTCGACCTTGTCCCAAGAACCACGTGCTAATTTAGTCAATTCAGTAGTGAATAAATTAGGGCTAATTTGGCCACGAAAATGACAATTAGGGAACATTATGCCGATTCTGTGCGCAAATGTTAATTTTTAATTTTGACAAATAAAGCTTGGTAGCCAAGAAGAATTTTGACAACAATTTGATGGTTGCTTAACTAATGTCCTATGTAAGAGTTAAATTAGGGTGTTGAGGGCGGGAATTCAGACAGAAAATTATGAAGTGGAAGGAGGGGGGGCAATTACTACAACCCCCCCCCCCCCATTTCCATCTCCCCCCCCCCCACCTTCACTCCTTATTGAACTATTGAACCTTCTTCCCTGTAATCAGTGAACAAATTCGCTTCAGTGAAAATTTGATTTGTTATGCATTATATATAAGAACCCACGACAATACTTCCAAATGCCCAAATATTACAATCTAAGCAGTATTTAGAAAAAATTACCCTAAGCTTTCTCTAAATATATCCCGCAAGTAACTTCGCACTGCCGTGTTAAATTTTCGCCTATTCGGGTGGGTGACTATTTGGTTCAATAAAATAGTTCCATGAAATGAAATTTTCCGTTCAACCGCCCTGGGCGGATTTTCGGAAAACCGCGGTAAGCGATATCGCTAAAAGAAATCCATTGAGGCAGTGTGTTGTGCCAGCATTGGTCTGCACTCGACTCCTTTTCGTCCACCCTCAAGTGTACAAATTTGGAAATAAAAGCAAAACAATTCCAGGAAACGCCCCGCAGGCCTTTTAAAACAGCTCATTAAAAGTAACGCCTTGTTATTTCTAGGATTGAGCGAACTATGTTTGAGTGCCTGTCTGTACCTCCCTCTTTCAATGCAATTCAGATATGCATTAATGATTTTCTCCCTGAAATTATTATTATTATTTTTGTATATTTGCCTCTCCTATCGAAATGAACAACAAGAGCAAGTAGAGGAACTATATTTTTTCCATACATTTTTGTTTTAATATTATTCTTACATCATTTGAATTGATTGAGTGTTTGAAAGAGTGAGATAATGTGAAGACAATATTGACTATTTGGTGCGGCTACACAGCCGCTCAACCCCAGAATGATTAAGGAAAAAGGGAAGAAGACAGGGAAAATCTCGTTATGAGGAATTGAAAGAGTCAAAGAATTCTTCTCTTTAGGTTGCCACTGTCCGCAATGCCAGTAACAACTATCACAATAAATTTGGAATTAATCCATTTAGAATTTAATCTTCATTTTTTGTGTGCGTGTGTGTGTGCGTATGTTTGTATGAGAGCACGTCTTCGATTGTCCAGAGTTAAATAAGCGGTCTACTGATTTATTAAAAGTAGTGCTGATATTTTGAAATCACCAGAGCCGGCCTGGCATTACATTGGGAGTGGAATTTTAAAGGTTGGATGGCATTTCGCTATTTTACTGTACACAGAGATGCGGAGTTCCCCGGCCCCCCTCCCTTTCCCTTCTAGGAATTCTCGCCTTTCGTCATTGCCAGGAGGTCCTTATAAATCCGTGAATTAAGGAAACGTGGATAGGAGTCACGCTGCATTAGGGTGTAGATCTGCAGTTGGGCTTCATCGAATGTGTGCGGTGTTGGTTGAGTCATGTTTCTGTTGATCACATCCCGGACACGCGAATCCAGACTCACCTACAGTAAAATTTGGAAGTTATAACTGGTTGAATATTTTGTTTTCCTTTTAATCTGGACTCTATCATATAAATATTTGCAACGCAATATTTCAATTTCAATTTCTCTCCTTTAAGTGGCTTTAAATATGAAGAATATCATCGATAAATTAATCTCGAAAATCGAAATACACTTTGCGCTCAAAGAAAAGTTAAGTTGACATGAGAATTTGATAAATTCTTTCGTGGTAGTTTTAATAAGGGTGGTAATTATTCTCCAACTTATTCTGGCCAAGATTGGTAACCACCTAACAAAATAAAAAGACACGGTTTGGGGAAAAAATCAATAGAAGAAACCCGGTGTTTCAAGAGACAATTAAAACAATGGCCTCCTTTAATTTCCACTCAACTTATCGGTAGCTAAAAGACCAAACTTCAAGAATATGCTCAACTTATTCAATGATGTATGCATGAATGCATGAAGTTATTGAAAGTGTCCATAGATGAGTAGTGGATAAATGTACTCATAAAAAGGACAGAATTCGGAGACTAAAAAAGACAGGATATGGTATTTATTCATTTTAGATTCACAAAATCCCCAGAGGCTTGTATTCAGTTCCTCACAGAGGAAAAGTGGTGGGGTATCAATACTAGCCTCCGGGGTACTGGAGATCAATTTAAGCGGTTGATGACAAATATTTAAGTACTATTGAAGTGCTAGGAAGCATACCTCCTTGGGTGAGAGAATGGAAATGTAGTCCTCGTAGATGAGCCGAGCCTTTTCTTCCACAGCCTTGGAGTACGTCTCCTCTTTGAGATCTTCACATGCCAGCCAAAAGAGGATATTCTCCTCACTGTACTCTGACCGCAAAAACTCACGAAAGGCCTTCTGTCCAACTGCCCATGAGAGAAGGGAAGTGAGTAAATGTATAGTGTTTGCTAGCAAAGAGTTGATCCTATTCGTCTAATTCTCCGGCATGCGCAAGAAAACTAGCAAGGCTTAAGCGATTGTCAACTATTATAGGGAGAAGCTAAATTGGTAACTCTGTGTGTAGCCAGCGGTGCCCATCACTCGAGAAGTGTTGGGCGTGGCGTGAAATCATTGGACGCCTGGTCTCGCCACCTTTTGACCGTCTTTCAAACACCATATAAGTCCTGTGTCGCCTCAGATCTTTGCTTGCCACATCTAAACCTGGCTGTCTAATTTTCCAACTAAAAGTACATTTGTCCGCCACCTATATAAATGACCTTGCACACACACGAGCCATTACCCCCATCACCCCCCTCATCAATACACACACCCACACAGTCCCTCATCTTTTCCCAGTCTCTCCTGGCCTTTTCCCCCTACTCCTAATCTACTTTCACCTGCGGTGCTGCTTTAATCAAACAAACAAAAAATAAACAAAGCCAGAGAGGTGTTGGAGTTACCTGCTCCTTCGGGGGAGGTAAAACATCGCATGAGATTGTCAAAAGACTCCGACCAAGAAAGCACCTCCTCATAGGACGTCCTAAATTAGTGGAAAGGTTAGTGTGAAAGTATGAGAGCGAGTTTGTTGTATCATCAAATTCAATTTTGCGACATTAACACTGATCAATGGTAAGGTGCATACAAGTCCAATTACTGCATTTATTCATATCAAATGGCAGGCGTTTTGATAGTTATCATCAACCCTTTAGTTGACTTCGGGCTTCATAGGTAGGGGGGAGGGGGCGAATATCACAATGAGAAAAAGTGGGGAGTGAGAACAGAGGAGTAATTCACAGATGTAGTGACAGACGCAAATGCGGAGAAAAGGTATGATGAGCACTGTGAAAGTGGCTGGATAAGACACACATTGGGGTCATGGGGTCAGAAGTCAACTGCCGGTTAATAGACCTTTTTGCCGAATGAGTATACGTTGCCCAGGGAGCACCACGTGGAGGTAGGCCTACCGCACACAGCTTTTTCACAATTACAACATTAGAACAAGAAATTGTCCCTATAATGTTGGTTAACTTTCGCATTTCTCTGTTGTTTTGGTTCTTCGCAAATCAAAATCTTGCCAATGTTCTAATAATACGGTCATAGCCTCTCTCTCAAATAAGAAACATTATCATTCACTTAACCACGGCCTGTGTGACCTATTTCCAGATTCGATAATTATCATTTAAACTCACCAATATATTATAAAAAATTAGGACAAAATGATATAGAAGGAGCCGATATCGTCATCCTTAGACAGGAAAGTCAGACTATGATTTTGTCACACTTATTTGAGCAGCCATTGATTGATGCCATGTTGAGCACAGAACACTCTTTATCGTGGCATTACTTCCAGAAGGCAATCTCCTTTCTAACAGCTAGGAAACATCGTTTTCTCATATTCTACTAAGGAATATGGCGAAAAATGAGTGGAGATGAACATTCAATGAAATGGGATATGAATGATTTAATTTTTTGTCACTTAACTGACCTTGGCTCGAGTAGTTGGGCTTCAGGCCGATGGGGTTCGTCTGTACTGTGCGTAGATCGTTTGCCAGTCTCCATCAGTGGCCGGACTCGGACACTACACCACAATGAAAAAGAAGATACCGTAAATTTTCAAATTCTACCGACCCAAATGCATTAATCGAACACATAGTATGCTTAAACGCTGCAAGTGTAAATAGAAAATTGACCGATATCTCAATAAGATATGTGCGGCAGTATTAACAACAAACGCATTGGTGTTCAATTAGCCATTATGACTTAAAGCAAATGATAGATTTAGAGTCAGCTTTCTACTGAAGTCTAACCATAACGCACTCTCGCAGCTCATCAACACATGTGAAGAGGTTTCTCAGCACATATCGCGGCGATATATTCCACAGACAATCCACAACCTCGACTTCAACCTTGAGGTGTTATGAACATCAAGTTTCGTCTTCAGAAGCGAGAACCCCCGCCTTTAAAGGACCCAGGAAGAAGCTGTCTATTGAAGAATGGCTGCATAGATTAGAGGGGGAAGTTCCCTTCAGATTGGATGTAAATGAGGTTTTGCGCCCTAATTGCCACTGTTTATCTTAATTCATTTAAGTACACCACAAATCAGAAGGTCATGTTCTCTGTTTGTATTGGGTTCAGCCTAAATCCACTCAAGTACTCTTTCGAGAATCTAGCACCTGCGAAGTAACGGAGTACATCGCCCACATTACCACTCATTTCCCAAGCTATTTCTTCTTTACCGCGCGGCTATACATCCGCATATCTGAATAGTGCTACACATCTTCTACTCATTAGCAAACGGCCACATAAACGAAATGAATAAGTACTTAAACTAAAAGTAAATGAATCCCAGCGCATATGCCACTCGACTAGACATCGTTGGTACCCAGACTCACCAGGAACAAGAACAGCAACAGCACCAACAAAAGCAACAGGGCCGCGACCGAGAGTCGGCATCCAACGAGAGTGTGCTGTCCATCTTCAGCATTGGAGTGCCAGGATTATCTGTCAACGATATCACATTGGTATCAGAGGATGGTCGCACGGGTTTGTTTACGCACCCCGTCGCCGAAGTACGCCGATTTAGAGGGGAAATCGTGCCGATACCACGTTTGGAAAAAACAGTGGCTGATTGGATGGAGTTGGCGGATTGAATAATTCGATTTCCACCGCCACCGCCTCCACCTGTGGAGGAGGAAGGAGAACCATTGCTGCCACCACCCGATTTTGGTACGCCGCCAACTCCAACGTCACCTTCACCACGAACACACTGTGACTCACTTGAGATCTGCTGAAAACACCCCCAAAAGACCGTAATAGCCACATAGGTAAGGATTCAGTCACACCTAGACAATCCAGTCGGTTGATCCAGGGCATTCTCCTATAATTTAATAGGACTGTCTCCAAGACCCTACCAATACGCCCTAATTATTTAGTTTCAAAACTAACTGTGAATGTTGCGATACGCTCTATAGTCTTTCTGATGCTAATCTAGCACAGATCTCTCCTGCAATACATTTCAAATACTTGGTTTAGATTGGCAATAGACAAACCTGCTTGAGAGGGAATTCCTCGACATTTTCAAAAGGATTTTCACAGGTCGGATTTACCACCCTATGAGAAGCCAGTGTAGTTGACATCTGACTGTGTACCACAGTTGACGGGTGTGTCTGTGGCTGAAGAGGAAGTGAAGGATGTGGATTAGCACTGGGAAAAAATTCGCCTCGGTTATTGACGATTTTCGTAGCGGTGCCGTCGAACCCTGCGTAATTTTGATAGCTACCCGCAGTATTGAAGAAATCCTCCTTATTATTCAAACCCTGTTGTTGTGTTTGTGGGTGAGCAGAAGGTCTGTGTTGTTGCCAGGGCACCATCCAACTGCCATCTCCTCCTCCTCCTCCTCCACCTCGTCGTGGAGATGCCAGTGTCAATGTCCCGGTTGACATGGGAGTCGGTGTGCAGGAAGGCGGACAGATTGCAGAAGAGGACTCAGCCGAGGAATTGTACATGCAGTTATTGAAGGCCAACTCATTGGAGAAGCGTCCACAAGTCTTCTCTCTACAACGGGCATGCAGAAGGTGTGGATGAGGTACAGACTGATTGAACCGAATGAAAAACCTTCTACATAATACACAATGAGTCCAATAATTAAGGGAAAAGACGATGCAATTCCGTATTCTAAGACTTACTCCCTAATATTCATTTTTCTGAGTCAAAGATACTAATTGGTGTGCGATAGACTTACCTCCACGTGGTGCACCCTGGGCAACGTATACTCATACGGCAAAAAAGTCTATTAACCGGTAGCTGACTTCTGACTTCAAACTACCATGGCCCGACTACTTGTCATATTCGACCCCTACACAGTACTCATCTTACATTTTTCTCTATCTTAGTGTTTGTCTGCCTCTTTTACATCTGTGAATCGCTCTTCTGTTCCCCACCCCTCGACTTTCTTCTACTTTGATTAACCTTCCCTCTATGAAGCCCGAAGTCAGCCATTTGAAATAAATAAATAAATAAAATAAGATACTAATTGTGACAAAAGAGTATAATACTCAATGTCCTGTGTACTGATTGGTGGAACTGATTTGCAAAATGGAGAAAAACGCGTAAACAAAGCAGAGACGTGAGCTCTTTTTCAACCCCCCCCCCTCCCCCCAAATATCATAATTTTAAATAAAAAAGTAAAAACGTTCAATGATAGATCAATTCTTACCACATTCAAAAGTATTTTCTTCGAAAACAAAAACGACACAGAAACTAATAAAAAAGAAGCAGGACAAAGGCAATTTCTAACCATTTGCAGAATTATAATAATCTCTTGGTTGCAAATTGACCTCTAATGGGATTTGCATAGGCAACATCGAATTCGGGGGGGGGGGGGGGGGGGAGGGTATAGACGCTGATTAGATCGCATTCAGTGGGAAAGGAGCGTTTCTGCCTGGAAATACTTACTTCAACAGATCACTCGCTTACACGACTTTTTTTGGAGCCATTAGCATTTTATCTCCTGCTGCCACAAATTTTTTAAGTCGGAAAATAGCTACCTAGTTGTTGTAATTTTCTTATTCTCCTCGAATTGTGGGTTTCGGCGCGGCCCCCAAGGAATTTAAATTAAAAGGTGACACTGAGATTGTTTTTTAAATGCGCTGACGAGTGTGAGACTCACTGCAAGTTGGGATCCGAATGACCCCTAGGGGAGTTGATCCAGTGATCAGCGGTGAGGTGGTTTGCAGATAGATCCCAGGAGGAGGAGGCAGAGGAGGAGAAGGAGGCAGTGGCCTGTTGCTGTTGCCGCGTCTGATGGTGTTGAGGTCCATGTGATGATTGGTTGATGTGGTGGTGGTGGGGGTGGTGGCTTGGGGTTGTCGTAGAGGCAGCATTCCAATAAAATAAGTCATCTCCCAATCGACTCAATACCATGCCGACTTCGTTTGATTTAGGGCAAGGGGGAGGTCCTGGGGTGGAGGAATGATGATGTGAAACTGAACCGCCACTGTTACCGCTTCTCTCGTCTAGCACGGGATGAATGAACACTAAGGGACCGCTTGCCATCTACAACACATAGCCAAGGAGTGTGCGGTTTAACTTTTCACATTAAGCAACCTTGTCAGTCCATGTCTCTGCAAACATCAGACGCGATTTAGTGAATAATTTCATATCAGCTTTTTATAATTGACCTTGTCGTAGCTGGCAACATTGATCCTCTTTCCAATTACGATGATCAAAGTCAATCGGCGAGATTTTGCCATCAACACAGATCTTTCCAACTCCAGAAGAAGCCCAATCGTTTATCAGACTCGAAGGTTTTTTCCCTACACCATTCCGCACTAGCCTCTAACAATTTCTGTGTTTTTTTTATCAACTCTCTCTACCCAGATGTATTCCTCCTCCAAAATCGACTGCTACATTCCATCTCCAGCTGCGCATTAAAGCAGCGCTTTGCTTTCCAACGCCTAAAAATGAATAATTCAGGCAAACTACTCTCTCCCTACCTGCAACTCATTACCTCTCTCTCTCTCTATCATTAAGATACTCCACTTGTAAGCGACACTTTACCCTAGTCGTCTATTTTCTGCCAAATATTTGTAATTTGACACACAGCGACTTTGGCATTTATCCTCCTACAGGTTTTAACAACCGGGTGGGTCATCAAGTTCCATGAATATCCGTTGGTGCCTTTCGATACAATCGGCTCTAGCCTGCTTACGATAAGTGATATGACTCAGATCGATAAGGGAAAATATTCTGATAAAAAGAAAACAAAAGTATTATATCTAACTTTGCCTGTAGAGTTATGTAAGCAAATAAAAGATCAATATTTAATAATGACACACATTCATGATACTGAGATTGGAATAATCGGGCCTTGTATCCGGTATTTGAACGAGAACGAATTGTATATATATATATATATATTATTTAAAATTATAATATACCTCCGATGAAAAGCTGTGATCGAGACTAAGGACGTTTGTAAGAGTACTTCAAATAATTAAACGAAGGATCGTAGTCTAGAAGGTTTCCAGAAGGCTTAGCAAGTGGGACCCGAAATTGGAATATTGTCAGACTTCCACAATTGATAACCATAGCTCCGAGTGAAAAAGCATCTTTATTGTTAGATATTGTGTCATGTAGCGGATCATCCACTACCAGATTCATAAGACCGAGAGCCCCAAAAGAACAGTGTTCATTTCCGCGGACACCCCACAGTTACTTGGAAGCTCCTAACCCCACCACTTTGACAATAATTCACTAGGATTTAGGCTGTTAAAAAAGGCAGATTGGAACGCTAAAAGTTACATATATAATACTCTCATTTCTTTTCTAAAATTCATACTTATTTATGCAGTTTCGTCTATCCAACATGTTTTGGTTGAGTTTAAACAGAGGCGGACCCGTTGTAACAGGCTGAATTAGACGCAATTCATCGTAGATGAAGCCTTTTGGAAGACCACATGCCTTAGACTCTAAATCGTAGTGATAATATCCTTCATTATAGATAAAGTTTAGTCTCTAAAATTGTTCAAACCATGTTGATTTAATTAGATAAATTAGAGCTTTAAAAATTGGTCTAATTTTGCAGAGAACTACTAGTTACAATAAGGGGGTGGAAATGTCATGATTCACCGGAAAACCACCATGCTAGGAGGATATTTATTCGGACAAGTAAGGTCATATTTCCTGATTTGAGGACCAATAATTGCATGAGTAAGAAAGTGCGAATCCGGTGGGATACTTTTGAGAAGTACGATTTAACCTTTAATCACACATTTTGTACAAATCGTAATAATTGAAATGCATGAAGAGAGGTTCACAATCACTGGAGGGAAATTTCTCAAAATTACGTTAAAATATTTCAAGCTCAATTACATACCACCAGATATTGAACTGGCAGAAGTTATAGATTTTGATAAAATCGATCTATCTACTCTAGTTGCACTAATTACATATAAATCCACTTTTAAATGTTTCGTTAATGTTTAACAGTAAAGGGAGGGGGGGTGTACGATAGACTTACCTCCACGTGGTGCACCCTGGGCAACGTATACTAATACGGCAACAAACGTCTATTAACCGGCAGTTGACTTCTCACTTCAAAATACCATCACACCACTGTATATCATATTCAATTAATTCTACGGTACTTACCTCACCTTTTTTCTACCATTGTGTCTGTCTCTTTTACATTTTTGAAACACTCTTCTGTTCCCCCCCCCCGCCCTCTTGACTATTTTTTCACTTTGATGTTCCTTCCCTCTGTGGAGCCTGAAGTCAACTAAAGGGCTAATGATAACCATCAAAAAGCCTGCCATTTGATATAATAATAATAATAACAGTAAAAAGGGTATTGAACCTTGGAACTCGTCTCGTTAATGTTAACTAAAGAAACATCAACAATTATGCTGGTGAATTTTGATGTAATTTCGTCGAGGTATTGAGGTATTTGAGGTATTACATTTGAAGAGCTTGGAGGAGCTTTAATCTCTTGTTGTTGTCTGGGCAAAGCAAATCTGCCTGCGAGGTGAAGTTAGCATCTGAGGGAATCAACTAAATAGCCAGACATGGTTGTTTGTGTGTGTGTGTAGTACCCATATTGTGGTTTCTATTAATAGTAGATTAGGATGTGTAAGATGGAGGTGTGCGATAAACTTATCTCCACGTGGTGCACCATGGGCAACGTGTGATCATACGGCAAAAAAGTCCATCAACTGGCAGTTGACTTGTCACTTCAGACTACCATGGCCCGACTACATGTCATATTCGACCCCGTCCACAGAACTCATCTAGCCTTTTCTCTGCCTTTATGTCTGTCTGTCCCCTTTACGTCTGTGAATTGCTCTTCTTTTCCCCTGTCGAATTTTTCTTACTTTAATGTTCCTCCCTTCTGTGAAGCCCGAAGTCATCTAAAGGGCTAATGATAACTATCAAAATGCCTGCCATTTGAAATAAATAAATGATGTGTAAGATGGGTAGACCGTGGAATCTGTGTTTATTCGTGAAAATTAATTCCAATGGTAGTTAATTAATGGAAGTATTGTTAAGTAAGTACTTTGATTGGTGACTATTGCCAACTGAGCATTCACTAGTAAAAGTCAATTAAGCTGCTTAATATCGTGGTATGATC
>UZAE01001607.1:0-12402 GCA_900617975.1 Rodentolepis nana
TTTAGCCGACCTTTATAATTTGAACGAAATTTTATCTGGCGATGACCTTTGCTTACAATTTATGTAACACTAATAAGCAAGTAAAGAGTAAAACTATTAAGTATGTGTGATTTTGTTTTAAACCCCCTTAAAATTCACCCCGATTTATCAGACATCGCGCATTTCAATGATCGTTTCCAATGCAGTAGAAAAGGCAAAGAAGGGCTATCTCGAGATCTGCAATTTTAGGCAAATTCTAAGTTCTACTTTACGCTGGTTGGCGTGAGCTCAGGTTTTTTGGCTCAAGTCAAAGCTGTTTGTCATCTTACTGCCAAGGGAGATTTGTTAAGTTTAACATGAACTAAAATCATTGCATAGCCTTTCAACGATTTATTTGCTATGATTTTTTGCCCAAAATGCGCGACGTTTATTATTATCTCCCTCCAACATCAAGTGGCCGCATTGCAAATGGTAACATGAAATAATGAAACAGTGACTTTGATGCAAATCTTTCCTTCCATTAAGTGAACGCGAATGTTAGCTTTCTCCTAATTAATGCTAATTTCTTTCCATGATCTTTGGAACCTCTTCTCACTCGAACCTCAAAGCCTTATTTTAACCACATACATGAGCGTTTACGCATTCTGTTTCGCATCTACGCACGCACTCGTGTTTACACCAGTGTGTATGTATACGTTTGCGAGTGTCCGTGAACGCACTCGGCCACACCTCCAACCAGTTCGTACTTCACATCTCTCACTCACTAACCATGTTGAGTTAGTGATAGTTCTATTTTCGGCAATTCGCCATCTTTTTAGTTTCTACTAGAAGTTGAGATGAATTGGGATCGAGTTTTTATTCACATTTGGCCTAACAATTTTCACTATTCTCTAATTGAAATATTACATTTAAACGGAAATTTTTGAGTTGGTCTTTATGATTAGCCAAGAGCTGCCTAAATTATAGAATATGCTTTCTTACTTATATTATTTTCAGCCACAAGCCCTCGATCTATAGGTATTTAGAGAAATGCATCGTGTTTTGCCAGTATTCGCACACAATTGTTAACATTGTTTTCCACATTTTTACCTCATTGTATGAACCTTAGGGGTTATTTATTTATTTATATCAAATGGCAGGCGTTTTGATAGTTATCTTTCGCCCTTTAGTTGACTTCAGGCTTCACAGAGGAGGAGGAGGAACATCAAAGAGAAAAGGTCGAGATGGAGGGGGGCAGAAGAGTATTTCAAAGATGTAAAAGAGACAGACACAAAAGTGGAAAAAGGTGAGGTGAGTACTGTGGAAGTAGTCGAATATGACATACAGTGGGGTCATAGTAGTTTGAAGTCAGAACTCAACTGCCAGGTAATAGACTTACTTGCCGTATGAGTATACGTTGCCCATGGTGCACCACGTGGTGCCTTATGAGTATACGTTGCCCAGGGTGCACCACGTGGAGCCGTATGAGTAAACGTTGCCCAGGGTGCACCACGTGGAGCCGTATGAGTATACGTTGCCCAGGGTGCACCACGTGCCGTTTGAGTATACGTTGTCCAGGGTGCACCACCTGGAGGTAAGTCTATCGTGAGTATACGTTGCCCAGGGTGCACCACGTGGAGGTGTATGAGTATACATTGCCCAGGGTGCACCACGTGGAGGTAGCCGAATGAGAATACGTTGCCCAGGGTGCACCACGTGGAGGTAAGGTGTGAGTATACGTTGCCCATGGTGCACCACGTGGAGGTAAGTCAATCTCACATCCTGAACCTTAGAGGTTGAACGCGACATTTGTCGAATTTGGAGATGCGATGTATTCTATTGCAATGGGGGGTGTTCAAGAGTCTTCATTTCCAGTATTAGAGAGGCATTGTTTTCCACCTTTTCACCTCATTGTATGAAGTGCCTTTGCGATTGAATGTGACTTTTTACGAATGTGGGATTGAATTTTTGGGTCGCGTCGGGTCAACTACGATAACGATTTTCTTCGCGCCCCCGACCACTTTTCTCGACTTGACCCATTTTGGTTCCTGTCGGCGGCTGTGATTGTTGACTTAAAAAGGCCCTAGTGATGGAGAATCCGGTAAGGGTGTTTTTCAACGCTGCCTAGAAGCATGTTGCGCTGTGGCAAAATGCCCCTAACTTAACTCAAGTGTGTGTAGTTAAAGTGTCGAAGTCGATAGTGAAAGCAATTTATACTAATTGCAATTGGTCACCAAAACATGTTTTCATTTGTTGCCGCTCTGCACCAATCAAAATTTTGCGGTTAGAGAGTGAGGATTTGGGACTTCAGTCATTATCATGTGTTGTAATTTCATTCGGCCATTCTTTGAAGCTTCCATTTTTTTATCCCACCTTAGATTCTATTCCAACACAAATTGAGTTCCATCTCCTTCTCTTCCTCGGGTGATGCGGATATGGTGGATTTTGTCAGCTACGTGGCCAAATCAACGTCTCCTGCAGATGAGAATGCCGAAGGAGCTGTTGAAAAGGGCACCAATGGACATGCTGACGGTGGTGGTGGTGGTCGGAGATGCTACGTGTTCTATTGCAGTGGGGGATGTTCAAGAGACTTCATTTCCAGTATTGGAGAGGCCTTCAAACTGGGGTATAAAGTGCGTGCTCTCTTTACCGCTATTATAACCCTCCAAGCTCTACTGTGTCTTATCTCTCTTTCAAAAATTTAGTAAGGGAGGCTAAGGTACGTGCTTAGAGTCCAATGAATCTGATGAAGATAGAAGTTTTCAAATTGAATCTTGAAAGCTAACTTATAACGGAAATATCAACATTTACAATTTACACATGAAATTTTTACTGGTGGTTACCTTATATATAAAGCACGTCAATATAGTGTCATGAATTGCAGGAAATGTTTTGTGGAAATAACTATTGAGACGAATTAAAATACTTGAAAGGGGAGTTAACGTGATTTTGTCAAAATGTCTATGTTCCTCTGACTCAGCCAAGGCCAGGAAAACGGGCCTACTGTGACAGTCTGACACCCCATCGGATCACAATGTGATTTTGTCAATCCTTTCACTTCTAAATCTTTAGAAGTGAAAGGATTTGGGGCTTCCGAAAGTGGCTTCGATCAATTGTATAAATGCGTGGATAGTTGTCAGAACTTGTCATACAGAATGGATTTTATTGCCAATTTCAAAGCCATCCAAGTTGAAGTGGTTCACACTTTTGCCAAGGTTTGTTCTCGTTCGAAGACGACAAGTACCTCAAATGAACTTTATTTCCAATTTCCCGGTTATTTTCGCAATTTATAGCTTTTTGAAGATTGTTACTAGTAGAGATAAGCTTTGAATTCGCCTAGATAGCAAATGAGAGTGCGAATCTAGAACAGCACGAATTTCAATAGTGTGGAGGCTGATTTCCGCCATCTTCAAATCATTCCGGAACAATTAGTTGGGGAGAAGAATGTTCTTGGTTTTATGCGAAAGGAAAATGAAAACCTGTCTGTTTCGTCACAATAATTGATTGTTCTTGTTAAAACTTGTATTGGAAGTTAGAATGAAATAGTCAACTCAAACCACACACTTTTCTGCCCATATTTCCTTATTGACTGTCTTGTCATTCCAATTAATTTGTACAGAAATTGAGTTGTCTAGTTGTTTGGCTGAGGTTAAAGTCAATATGTATATTTTCTCAACATCCCAACCTTGACATTTTTTGAGACTAGAAATAAGGACACTACAAAAAATAAGAAAAATCATTACTTTATAAGGGGGGGGGGAGGGATGTGGGATAGACTTACCTCCACGTGGTACACCCTGGACAACGTATTCTCATACGGCAGAAATGTCTATTATTCGGCAGTTAACTTTCGACTTCAAACTACCATCACCCCACTGTATTTCACATTCGACTTGACTATAATATTAATGAAAGTGAACCAATAAAGTTACCTTTTCAGGGCTTCAAACAGACCCTACAGACGCAAGACTTTGCTCCCCAGCCTCCTCCTCGACCCGTGATCGATGATCTTGATCCTCCACTCCCACAAGCCCCTGTAAGTTGGATTGCAATCTCAGTCGTCTTCCCTCAAAGTGAGCTTCCTCCTTTTACTCCATTTTCTCCTTTCCTTTGTCTCTGTGTTCTTAGTCTCCTCCCGTACCAGTGGATCCTTGGTTCGCCCCACAATCCAAAGCCCGCAATGTGAATGGTCAGGGTTCGCACGATAAGTTTGAGGACTCTGCTTGTGAGTAAAAATGCTAATATTGTCTTTTAAGTAGTTAGTTTGTGATAGTAATTCCAGAAATACAAAGAGAAAGTTGAAGTATATTCTTGCTACGACCTTATGGCAAAATGATCTTAATTGAACTGCGAATATGAAGCAATTGTGCCATAAGCCCAACAATACTTTTTAAAGATACATTGATGTGGGTTCAGAAGTTAATTGCTTATCCATGGGTCATAAATCGAAGGACTTTTACCTTCCAGGGCTGCTTCAAGATAACCCTCCTATTGCACCCGTCTCCTCTCAGCCTGCCAATTGGGTCGCATTTTCCTCTAATCCACAACCCCCGTCTCACCAGGATCCAGACCAACCACTACCATTCGATTCAAATGGAAATTGCGCACAATCTTCAGTGGAGATCAAGGAGAGTGTTCGTCCTCTTGAACCAGTGGGTGAGCCCTGGTACGTGGGTCAAATCACACGACAAAAGGCCGAAGCACTGCTGCAATACGACGGTGACTTTCTTGTGCGGGCATCCACTCAGCAGCCCAACCAGTTTGTCCTCTCGGGTATGCAGAATGGCAAGAAACGACATCTGCTGCTAATCAATCCGGAAGGACAGGTATACACACACACACACACACACTCTCTCTCTCTCTCCTATTTCCTCTTTTTATTTCATTTCATTTTCCTTGACCGTCGAGAATGTCGATCAATCTTGCATGATAGTGCGACAGATCATGTTCCAAGGTTGATCAATCAAATACCTAACGCATTTTTCCCAAATCTTTCACGCGTTCACAGTCATCTCCATTGGATCAGCCTTCTTTTTTTACCGTTTTCGAGTCTCCGATTAATTTTCTGGTTCGAAAAATTCTCTCCAACTTGCTGTAGATGCAAGGAGCTTTCGGCCTGGTTTCTCCCCTCTTAAAAATAGAAGTTGACGAATCGATTTGGAATAGTACGCAGTAGGCTAGAAGGTGAGCCCATTTGAGACATCGATTTGATGGCGGCAAAATTGGCCGTTTTGAAGTAGTGTTGGGGAAGTGGCGAAAGGAGGGTAGGGTCTAATTTAGAGGATAGTAATTAAAGCATAGTGAATTGTGATTAATTTATGCCACAGAAATTAGGACAATTAGCTGTTTTTTGTGCACTGGCAAGCAATGAAACGGTGGTCTTTGACTTGGAAGACTTGCAAATTGATTTCTTTTCAATCGGTGCAAGCAAAATTCAAGACATCAAATACGAAAAATTCAACCGTAAATAAGAGACTTTGTTTTCAACGCCGTTTTTTGCTTTAATTGATATGAATTGTTAGAAAAATTATTATTACGCCTTTAATGGCCTCAGAGTCGTACTGCTCCCTTTGAAAATAAGCTCATTTGGTACTAGACTCGTAACAGAAGACACCTTTGCTCTTTGAAGAATGTTCAATAAGTGTCTATGCCTTTTGCTTGATGCCACCAAAACTCATCACGTCGGAGGCATCAGCCTGCTGTGAGGTATGCGTGAGTGCGGTTGAGGGTATTTTTCGATCAAATAAATCATAGACTCTGTTTATATAGTGTGTTCTCTCTAGACATGACGTGCAATCAAGCTCCATTAACCCAAAATTGTGTCTATTCGTAGTCAGTATCTGTCTGAATTTTCTTTTCATGATGGCGGATAGTGTAAACACCGTTTCGATTTCAAGAATAACTTGCCTCCTTTTCTTAATCTCCTATCAGAAGGTGTCCTCTTAATTCCAATGCACGGTATATATGACTCCATTTGCAGAAGTGGTTGCATAGCTGCACACGAGGATGAAGAGATCTGGGCCATGTTATTTGAGCCTTGTGCATATTTTCAGCCTAGAAGAATATGTGTTGCTACTTTTTCGAAACAAACCTTGTGGAGACTCGCATAGAAATTCATACCATGCGACTTATTTACCATTCTTGTCTTTAATGAGATTAAAAGTGGCTGGAAATTGGCAGCCTCACACTTGAAACCTTTCGCTTTAATCACTTGGAAATGAGGCTTTACAAGTTCATTGAAGGAGGTAAATGACCAGTCTCCACATAGCTTTCTACAACCTACCTTTTTTGCGCCATTGGCTAACGCGCATGCAGTTTTTATTGGTCAATGAATGAATGGCAAACGAAAGTTCATTGATAGGAAAATATTTGCTACCTTTTTCTCCTCTAAGGTAAGTGTTTAAAAGTGAACTTCTAACTGAACTTTGAAACTACTATCAAAAACTAGACCAACCTGGTTTCATTATTTTTCTAATTTCGAATTACACAGTAAAGTAAATATGATTACAATTCGGTTCTTGTAGACTTGAATCCCAATTTTACCTTACATTTGGCTACCTATGCAACTTCATTATTTATTATTTACACGAATTTTTTTGTCATTGCAGGTGCGAACTAAGGATAGGATATTCAGTAGCATCCAAGAATTGATAGATTTCCATCTTCGAAGTACAACTCCCATTCGTTCTGCTGACAACGAACTCAAACTGGTCTTCCCAGTGTCACCCAATTATCTGGATCAATAGAGATCTGTTCGTCTCACACTCTTACTCATTACCACACCCATTCGTCTTCATGTTCCTCCTTCGATTTCATCACAGTGGGCCTTTTCATCATTGCCACCTAATTTGTCTATTTTTGAATCCACCTTATGCTCGCAAACCCTCTCCTAATGACTCATCAAAATTATCAACTATGAATCATTGTGGAATTGTTGAACTGGATCTTTACTGTTTGGTTTGAGAGCTGTTCAGCAACACCCTACAAAACTACTGACTCTCATTAAGACTATGTGGATAATTATATTGTCATTCCTGGGAGGGAGAGTAAAATGAAAATGGAAGCCCTCCAAAGAAATGGAAGAGGGAGTGGGATAAGGGAGAAATTGGGAAAACGAGTAATAATTTTCTGCCTTGTGGTTAATATGAAGCTGAAGTTGAAATTTGTCAAAATGAAAGAACTAGCCTGATGAAAGAAAGGTGGGGCAAACTCCATTTAGCATGTGGACTCAATTGCATTCTCGATAAGTATTCCAACTTGTTTGTCGTCTCATGACTCTGATACTGGGAAACCAGTGAACTAATCAATGAGCAGTTATAAGCAATGTAATTAACTTCCAACTAATGGACGCGCCAAATCCCTGCTAGCTCAAATTGACCTGTATCTTATTTCAAATCTAATTCTCAACTTGTCAGCATTCAGTGAAGTAGTCTAATTTGCAATATATTGTGGAAAATTGAGAAGTTTCCATCAAAGCCTTAAATTGAGAAAAAGTAGAGAACAACTTGGATTTTTTACCAAAAGCTGTTCGTAGGTCATAGGCAATATCACTAGCACCTTGAAAACGATCTATTCATATGAACACACCAACCCATCTGTAGGTAATTAAATGTAATTTGAAAATTTTGCATATTTTTTTAATATATTTCAAATGGCAGTCGTTATGATAATTATCATTAGCCCTTTAGCTGACTTCGGGCTCCACAGTGGGGGGTGGGGGGAACATCAGAGTGAGAAAAAATTGAGATGGGAAACAAAAGAGTGATTCAAGGATGTAAAAGAGATAGGCAGATAAAATGCAGAGAAATGGTATTGTGAGTACCGTATAGTGGTGTAATATGCATACACCGGGGTCATGTTAGTTTGAAGTTAGAAGTCGACTGTCGGTTTACAGACTTTTTTGCCGTATAAATATACGTTGCCACGTGGAGGAAAGTCTATCGGATATCCCAATTTCACATATTAGTTGGTGATTTGGAATTAATGTTGAAATAAAATTACAGGGTTTGTGCCACTGGGTTTCGGACTCATGATTTCATATATTGCGACTCTGACTATACATATGAATATGAAATGGATAAAGAAGTAGAGTTCTTGAAGGATGAGAAATTTCCTCATGTAGGGTCTAAGTCACACATTGCCCATATCGATTTACTGGAACAAACCATTCCTGACACCTTGACAATCGTTTGGGGTTGAAGAGAAGTGTCACAAGATAGGTTAAACACTGTTCTCTATACGTCAGCAATACGGTGATTATTACTTTATTGATTAACCAGACCTTCGTGGAACAACTGCACGAAACTGAGTCAATCTTGAGCAATCATTAAATTTGACAGTCTTCATTACAGTTGTATAAAAGAGCCTTGCCATACAATCTTTAAAATTATTATTTACGCTTGATATCAGTGACCATTTTCGAAATATATGCAGCAATCTACTCACTGAAACGCAATTAAGTTTCATCAAATGGGGTAAAGAAGTGGCCATGCTCTATGACCTTGGACTTCATAAAATATCATTTCACACATTAAAAAGCGCAGAAAGTACCGATAAAATAAATGTATTTTGTTTATTTAATTGTATCGCTTGTACTTCTGTACATTGGTGGTTGGTGGGCTTCATTTACTAGCACTTCATGGAACTTTCTCAAATAACGCACTGATTCCAGTTTCTCAGGACTCACGTTCTCCTCAATTACATTGTCAATATTTTCAATTTTCAGTAGAAGGCAAGTTATTTGGGCAAACCTCGCAGACTCATGAAATGTTGAGATAGCTCGAATTTCGCACGCATATTTGGCGTAAAATTGCATGACAGTCACCTTAGCGCTGAAACTGGATGAATACTTTAAAATCCATTTCCCAAATTGTAGATTATTGACGAAGTTTGTTTAAACATGTATTGATGATTTCGAGTAATTTATGTATTCGATGTAACTGTAAGAAAAATGAACCGATTAATAATAATCTAATAAATGCAACTCAAGAAATCTAGACTGCCACCCGTTATCGTCTGTTTGATCACTCAGGCTCCACAAAGAAATGGAGAAAATGCATTTGTGTGTCCTCGATTGAAATGTGCTTTCGAAATGAGACATTAAGTCAGAGCAACTATTTACCTGAATCGAATCGCGTATATGGTTTGGAGCGAAGGCTTCTATTTCTCCAAAAATTCTTAGACCATCTCGAATGATTTTTATAGTCGGGTTGACGTCAGCCAAAACATCGATAAATTTTCTACAATCTTGAAGGAAGAAGAGAACTTGGTACTTTGTGTCATTTGTCGAGACTTCATATTGCCCCAAAGTTGATATTAACTCAAGATTCTTGCCAAGGGCATCCATATAGAGCTTTAGTGTCGGCAGCATCTTGGCAAAGCTGTCCCCAATAAAATGAACACAATCGTTCGGAAGGTGTTTTAGTGGATTAAGAAGGGTGACATTTACTCAAATCAATCTACTATTTTCCCTTTGGAAAGTAATCAAGGTACTTTGAAAGTGGAGAGCTGTTATCCCTAAACCACTTTTCTGAAGAAGTAGCTACTACCATTGCTATGGGTGTTGATCTCACCTCATGGCACATACACGTGCAAGACACGAGTGCTATCAGCTGCGATTCTCAAGTAGATAAATCAATTCGTTTGGTTTCATGCCTCTTGACCAATCAGCTTTTCATTACCCCTCATTTTGTCCCTTTTAATCAGAGAAAATTATTACATCTTTCACTCGATGAGGATCAAATTGTGATTTCCTCTGAAGCAACCCACCATCAGACATAAACCACTTGATGAATCTCGGAGTCCTCGATGGACAGGAGACGATTTACCCACCAAGTTGGGGTGTGCGATAGACTTACCTCCACTTCTTCCATAGTACTCAACTCACCTTTTTTCTACCTTTTCTACCTTCGTCTTCGAAGCACTTTTCTGTTCTCCCACCCCCCTCTCAACCTTTTTTCACTTTGATGTTCCTTCCCCTCTGTGAAGTCAAAAGTCAACTAAAGGGCTAATACTAACAATCAAAACGCCTGCCATTTGATATAAATAAATAAAAATACTAACAATCAAAACGCCTGCCATTTGATATATATAAATAAATAAATTACCCTCCAAGTCATTTATCTCACATATTATACAATAACCCACAAAAATGAACGTTTATGTTGCCCAAACGCCATAAAATTTCCCTGACTACGGATCGAAATGTCTCAAGGTGTGTGAAGTCTCAGGGCCTGAGGAGGTGAAGTCAAAATTGTACTCACTAACCCACTCTTCCTATGCTATTCTCGAATCACGACAAATGCTCTCAATACCTTTGTAGATTAAGTGTCACTCACCTCTCTTCAAGCATGTGTTCCAGCAATTCGACGTAGCCTTGATTCGTTGGTGGAATCTGTGAACTTACTCCACGAAGTGCTTGCTCACTCGACATACTACTGTCTGCTAGTGTAGTGCTGTTAAAATGAAATCAATTACTCGTCTGCAATAATTTTGCACACGAAATTACAAGTATAAGAAATGAAGTCATCAGTATTCAATTTAATTGAATATTACCGATAGTGCCATAAATAATGGCTCAATTACTAGTACTCACACTATAAAATGAGTTCGTTTTAATTGTGCTTGCGAAGTGGTTTTAATGTAAATCTAATTTCATTAGGTCAACTAAAAATATCGAGTCTCGGCAACAATCGTTATGAGGTCAAGAAAGGAAAAAATTATTAGGCTGGAGGAGAACCAGATAGCACGACTGCAGTTGGCGCGTGGTGAATTATCCGTATGTATAATTGGCAGAACACTTAAATGAATTATTCAGTTTTCGGTCGACCAATTGGTCAATGAGCAAATCGCGTAAATCCCCTTCGATAGGAGGACTGGTAGCTCTGTCAGAAGTATGGTCAGAAGCATCTTCGGATACCATACCCTCATTTGCAAAATTTCATAGTACAATTGCCGATGACGATGTTTCCTATGGGAGGAGCGATAGTGTTTTGCAAAAATAGATATTCGAGACTTCAAATAGTCAAATGAGAGTATGAGAAGAAAATTAGGAAGAGGAAAGTTGGTAATGGTGATTAAAGTGTTGTAAAGGAGGGATAAAGAGCTTTCGGAGCATTAGATGAGTTTACAAAGGAGTACTAATATCTCCAAGCCGTGTGGGAATACTTTGACTCAAGCCTGAAAGCAAGGAATATAGCAAACTTCAGGAATTTTGTATGCACTTATTGCTGTAATGATCTTCAAACGATGTTATTTTGTAATGATGGTTGAAATTTTTAAAGTACATTTAATTTCTCAAATTAGGATTTCTCGCTTTATTTTACATAGTGATGCAAGTGAAAAATTGGAAGTTGAAAACTGTGATTGGTTTTCAAAACTTTCCAATAGTAAAGTGTCATCACATTGCGTACTTCGTTTGAGCACACTTTAAATGAAAAAGTTGAATTCGTTAATTCTCTAAAAGTTGGTCAGTCTCAGCCAAATTCTACCAGTTGGCAAGAAGAAGAGACACAATGATATGAACAACTATTCAATTATATCAAATCATCCACAGACACTGAGTTATATGATTAATAATTCCACGGTTCAAAATTAGAAAGTGAGATGGTGAACAGTACAATTTGCCTGGTTTTGAGGTGACGTCAAATCTTGATATTCTAACTCCATTAAATACTCGAACTAAGTCGTTTTCCTATTTTCACCAGTCATTTTTCTAATAATCCCTGAAAAACAACATTCTTGAAATTGGATGGGTTCAGTTAGAATGATTTAATGCAAAGGAGAATATTCAATCGAATCCGTTTCGACTTCACAAGTACTGTAACCTCGATGCAAAAATGATTTTGGTTATGATTCGTATTTCTTGGTCTCCAAATCAGTGTCTAGATTATCCTGTCACGGAATACTGAGGGCGATTTAACAAAACATAAAGAGGTCGTATCGAATTAATAAATTGTTTTTTGCCCCCAAAACCAGGTAACTTTCTTGAAACTATTCATTTTTACCATATTTCATGATCATTTTGAGGAATTCATTTAGAATGATCTAATCGGGGACAGTATTTTAGAGTAGAAATTAAGTACCAATTGAACAGTAGTTTGCCAATAGCCTTCAAGAGACAATATGGTCCCTCAAGGTCGGGATGAATTGGGAGGGGGGCTTTTTATTGGTCCATGCAACAAGTCAAGTTAGCCTGCTATCTTTTTCTCTGGAATTACGAACAGAGCATAATGCATCAAGGAGCCACCATCACAAAAGGGACCTCAGTTAATAGGTCACATGTGGAGAGAATCGTACTGTGAACATTATGTAAGTGACTGCAATCTTTGCCAAAACATTGCCCCTTTGCACACGATACAATTTGTTCCAGCAGTGCGTCTCTTTCTTCCGACACATGATGTAACATTAACTAACATGGATGCTTTAATTTCCCAAAAGCACTGC
>UZAE01001608.1:0-12370 GCA_900617975.1 Rodentolepis nana
CCTCCACGTGGTGCACCCTGGGCAACGTATACTCATACGGCAAAAAGTCTTTTAACTGGCAGTTGACTTCTGACTTCAAACTACCATCACCCCACTGTATGCCATATTCCACTACTTTCGCAGTATTCACCTTACCTTAACTGATTCCCTACCTTTGTGTCTGTCTGTGTCTTTTACATCTGGGAATAGCTCTTCTGTTCCCTACCCCTCAACTTTCTGTTACTTTGATGAACCTTCCCTCTTTGAAGCCCGAAGTCAAATAAATGGCTAATGATAGCTATCAAAACGCCTGTCATTTGAATTGTCTCCAATTATACAAATAATCATTATATGAAGACATCGATGAATTAACTAGGTTGACATCGTATTTAAAACATTAACATGAACTTTAGATAGTTTCTCCAACGGTGTACTATGGCCTTGTGAACTCCTGCTGCTTTGTTTTAGAGATTTAGGCGACTTGGAAAATTTCTTTGCCATGAATAATGTCGACGTTGAAGTTCATCAATGTTCAAACAAGTGTAAAATCGTAACAGAATATTTAATATTATTAAGATAACTCATACACCATGGACCATACATCATTTCAATATTTCAGTTACCCGATTTTTTGAGATCAACGATCATTTACAATGAAATCTCTATGAACATAGAATGAAAGCTAATCTTTTCTCAGAAAATGTTTCGTCTTAAGATTCTTTTTGCTTCATTCCCTTTAGAAATTTAATTAACTGTGCTTAGAATTGGGAGAGTAGGTTATGAACAAGATTGTGCATTTTTCCTAAAAAAACCTTTCCCTTTCTATCATTCTGCACTTCTTGTGTTTATAATCAGACTCAGTCATGGTTATTTCAATAGATATTTGCAATGCAAGTAAAAGTACAGGAGCTGTTTTGGTGATGTCACGAATTTGAATTCATGCATATTTAAGAATTATTTAGAATTCCAAAATCTAGCTTATTTATACATCGCAATGAAAATGATTCTGAGCAATTAGAGCCAACGTTGCGTTATTTTGAGAAATCTCAGACAACTTGGTACAATTTCGGGAAAGGTTTGAAAAGGGAACACCAATCGGAAGTGAATAATTGAAGTGCACAAATTAAGTGGATTCCATTCAGATGGAAGTGATTTTCTTATTTTGTTCATTTAATAACACGTCGATGCCACTTAAGAAAATATTTAGAATCCCCTACCCAAACAATGTTAAGTTACGTTTATAGTTAATAATTTCCATTTTATTGATAAAAAGGCGCTTAATTGGCAGAAAAAAACAAGTTCACTAATAATTAGTTTACACAAAGCAGATGTCGCAATCAAATTAGACTGACGTCCAAATTCGTTGCAGAGGAGTTGGGGAGAAGAGGATCACTAGACGATCGCTTCATTCCCTTTACACGGGTAGCCACGAGAACATGTCTACACTTTTGATCTCTGCGGTGTTCATTCGACTTCCCATTTTGTGCATTCTTTGTAGAACAAAGTACGGTTGCCCTGCTTCTAGTTGCGTAAGTAGTCGTTGCAGACACACTACTGAAGCAGCCAGGCATCACAAAAGGATGCAGCTCGGGAGGAAGGAACTTTCTGACATTCGCTGCACGACGAAGAATTACGTCTCGGTCGAGTACACCACCATCGTTGTGGCGCCTATTTCGATTTTTCTCCTTATCTTTATCTCCTCCGTAGACAATCTCGGGAACATGAAGTGGCAGGCAATCGTTGCTCAAGGAACGCGGGTGCCCAGTGTCTAAAACCAAACGGAGTCATATCATAGTTTCTCACATAAACTAAATCCAGAAGATACGCAGTTAAAACCTGCTTTATACATATTATAAAACGTTGTTAGTATCTTTTTTTGACTGGAGTTGCATATTGGCCAACAACACTAAGCACTTTTATATAAAAAATCTCCAGCAGGTATATTTTGAAAGTTTTGTGCAAAACAATGTCAGAAAACCCATATAACTACATTAAATTCGCAATTATTAAGCTGATTAATAACAAACCTAGCGGAATAATATAAGCTATACCATAAAGTGCCTAAATATCGTGCTCATCAAAATTCATATTCAAAAAAACCTGAGGTCTCATCTTCACCAACGGCCAAAGTAAAAAAGTAAGCAGCCCAAATCCCCTAATTCGACTGAAGTAACGAATAAACAAGTAAATAAAAAACACTCTTGTCGAACATATTCTCTTCAAGATCAACTATTTGGATCCATTAAACAGCTAGTACTATTATCATCAATACACATAAATACACAAAGCCGACTTACTGAACCAGAGATCTGAAATTACCAGCATTGATCCCTTCTTTCCATTTTCGAACCTCTCGCAATTTTCTTCCCCATTATTTCCAAAATCAGCTGCCTCCTCTTCCTCCAGGAATTCGCTGTCAAAGGTGCCATCATCTGTCAACTGGTCGTCATCAATTTGAGAGGTGATGGTTGTGACGGTTCCACTGTCAAATCCATGCAAACGTCGCAACAGACTCTGAGAGTTGACATAATCAGCAGCACCACGCTTTGAAATCCGAGTCGAAAGCTGTGGAGGTGGTGGCAAGAGCACTTTTGGCTTTCTGCTAGAAGGATCGTCGTGATGAGGACGATAGAATGGATCTAAGTGTAGGACAATAATTAAGAGATTACTATAAGTTGAAAACACTTTTTAACTAAATAAAACTTAATGAATTATCTCGCATCATCAAGGCCTCATCTGATTCTAAGCACGCTGTTGATGGTACAGATCAACCGCAGAGCAACTCATTCAGGACCGAATGACAAGGAACCGCAAACAATAGAAAACAAGAGTGATGTACAAGTTTGTTGCCGATTCTCCTGGAAATAAGTGAATAGTCTACGATAACCAGGGCAAGTAATGCACGGCGATTTCAAAGAGATTGCCCTGAGTCAAATTTAGCAAAAGTATGTCTTATAGCTGAGTGCTAAAGTAACAAAGAAGAGAGAGGAAGCAATTAAAAGTCTCTTAATCATGGGAATAGGGCCAACTGAGTGAATGTTAATCTTGAAACTTGTAAAGCGTCCTATACATTGGTGCCAAATGTTGGAGCCAATGTTAAAAAATAAATCTAGGCTTGCTGATGAGCGAAAGTTCAATGTAGAATCCAAAAGAATAGGTAATTTTACCTTTCCAAAAAATAAACTTAGACTAGAAAAAAACAGAATGAAATAAATTATTAGAGGAGTCACTTTGAGTGTACACTGCCACATCAGAATGTGCGCACGCGCCTGGCCACTATGACATAAACAGTTCGGATTGGCATAATCAACCAAAGATTTAAATCAGCCGATCAAGAGCTTTTATTATTGTAAACATCATCTCACCCACGAAAGTAGCAGTAATTTCATGAAATTCGAACATTGGGATAGCAAAACTCAAGACTTCTTACTTTAAACACAGTAAAATTTATGATGTCCTGACTGCGTTGCCAACTTACAGTTGATCTCTCACCATCATCTTTCATATCTCATTGAATTCTTTTCCTCGTGTCCTTATTCAGTTGCTTTGCCATTATTAAAAGGGTCTGTTATATGCAATAAAGTGATAATAAAATCGTTAGCCAACTAAACACCTTAGTTTTCCCGTCCTTGAAAAGCCCTTAGTTTAGCACAAATTTAGATTATTGAGCATCTTATACATGAAATAAGAAATGACTAAGTGATTGGAATACAGGAGGAATAATACAGATTGAAATAATGTAGTAATTTATATGAAACTGAGGCCCACTCCAATTGGTCGCTCTCAAGAACGCCAAGTCTTGGAAGTCCTGCATCTTTTGATTTTATTGAAAAAATCGGTCAACTTAAGCTTCATTAACTTACCAGTAGGATTAGATTCAGAGGAGTGAGTTTGAAGAGACAATGCAGATTCCCAACCCATGGCGTGTAATCTTTGACAGATTCTTCTCGCCTCGTCTACTATATCTGCATTGACTCGAACCTTCTGATCGATTTTTTCAAGCAACTGGAAACCCCCACAACCCTTTCGATGGTTTCTTGCATCACGTGGTCTCCAACCCCCACTGCGCTGTGGAGTATTGAGCGGCAATCGATTATTAATAATCGATGCTTGTACTGCAGGTTGCGGTGGTGAAGAGTAAGCGTTTTCAAGGTTATCATATTCAGCCCTAAATTTAAAAAAAGAACAATATTGGCTTGCAAAAAAGATGACCCTGGAAGCAGCCAAAAGAAAACCCACAAGTCAGATGTATTTGAATTTGCCATTGGTGGAACACAAGTGAGGTCCATAAGAAGAGGAGGGGAGGAAGGTTTTCGAATTTGATTGGCCATAGGCAAACCCGTGTTGCCCACACCAAAATTAGGAAGACTGACAGGAGCGACATCTGGAAGTCGACGTCCACGCTGATTGGAGGATTGGTCAGGAAGAGGGAAGTAGACAGGAAGAAAAGCAGAGTCGGAACAGTCTTCGTCGAGATTTTCGTCAGTAGTGTAAGTAACCAACTAAAGGAAATTAAGCAATAGCTAACGTCAAAGCTCCTGCAATTTTTTAAGTACACTTAAAAGTTGAAACTGCCAAAGTACTTAATTAGAATCATAAAGAATGCTGAGTCAAGTGGGACCATAGAGGACGATTAAGGTTATCATGATTTATCTTCAAATAGCCTTAGTTAAATCTATGCTTTAATGGCAACTAAATTTATAATAATTATGTTAATCTGTCTCAACAAACTTTAATTGTCGATCTGGGCTCACTTACTAGTTCAACAGAAATAGGAAGTTTAATAAAAATTCTCAAACTATACCACGGTTCACAGCGGTTGTCCGCTGTAGAGAAGTAGTTGTTCTACGATAACCGATTGATTGTATTACACAATATAAAGATGTTGGTTTTCATCACATAACTTCTTACACAACGGGGTGCGCGATAGACTTACCTTCACGTGGTGCCCCTTGGACAACGTATACTCATATAGCAAAAAAAGTCTATAAACTGGCAGTTAATTTCTGACTTCAAGCCACCATGACGCCATTTTCGACCACTTTTACAGTACTCACCTCCCCTTTTTCTATGCCTTTGTGACTGTCTGTCTCTTACATCTGTGAAGCATTCCTCTGTTCCTCCTCTCTACTTTTCTCACTTTAATGTTCCTCCCTTCTGTGAAGCCTGAAGTCAGCTAAAGCTCTAATGATAAATATCAAAACGCCTGCGATTTGATGTAACTATATAGATTCTATTCCCCTTCTCATTATTTCCTCGTATTCTATATCATGTATTTGTAAGAGAAGAACAGAAATACCATCTCACATTATTCACTGAAGAGGAAGCATCATCATTTACTCCGGAGACGATCGGGGCAGCTGCTGACGACGAAAATTCAGAGAAGTCATCTTCAAGAGGTCCTCCGGTCTCCACCAACATTGAGTCACTCATCTTTTGCTTCACTTTTAACGCGCCACCGTCGTTATCATCATGAATCTGACCAGCTCCATCTGCAGAGGCCATCCAGGAGGTGTCCATGAGTAGGGGAACATTTATGGGTTCTGGGAGAAGAGATTCCTCATTGTTGGCTTCTGATACATCCATTTCTAGATCATGATCATTTTCATCATCGTCAAAATCATCGACGTCATCGCCGTCGTTTTCATTGACGCTGAAGTCTGTTGTGACTGCTTCGACTGGAGAAAAAGTTAAATAAGGGTTCGTTCATAATGATAATTCATTCAGAGGAGTAAAACTAACTCACATTCATATTCACAACCGACCGAGGGTGCCACACAGGTGCTCAACATATCAATTGATACTGATTTGTTGTCACTTTGCTGCAAAAAATGATAACACACATTAAACCACTTTGATACAAAAAATATAATCAATTACAAAAAAACCTTCACTGTGAATTTAATTAATAATTCACATTTCAAGAATGTGCCTATGTTTGGTTCAATAGTGAAAGGAGAGTAAATTTTCACCGTGAATTAGGGTATAAGAGTGGTTTCTTTTTCTTAGGGATTTGCATATTCACTAAACCTACAAAACGAAAATAATCTTATTGTAGATTAAACTAACGGTATGTAGCCATAATACCATAGGTTTAATTGCATAGAATGATCACTTGGAGGATTTATCATACAAATTTAACCCTTATTAAAGGTCCTAGAAGTAATTACTAATCTAAAAGACGAAGTATGAGGAAGAGGAAACTGCAACGACAAAAGTATGCATCAATTTTTGTATTTGCATTAGTGTACCTGGATTCATAAATCAGTGATGCTGCATGTGTATGTATTCATTGGAGTCTAATGTTCTTATAAATTTCCTATCAATCGATGAACTACCAAGTAACTCCTTTATCGTCAGCATGATCTAATAACTGTCACAATCTACAGTTCGCTTGTTTGAGACAAGTTATTGGTGAGTTATTTACTTTAATACATCCCACTGAACAATTTATCCTTCTGATATTTTATCAAAAGTACAAAACAAACCTTATAATGCAGAACCGAAAGGGCTATAAATATGTTTTCGGAATAAATGCATCAAGGAACATTTCTAAGCAAAACGATTTTCCATTTGAAAATAAATTTTGTCGGTATTTCATCAAAAAGTAGTAAGAACGACCTAGCAAAGGATTTTTTAAATTTACTTAAATGAATAGTAACAGATTCATAACAAACTAGAAACTTATGTACACTTTACCCAAAACTAAAATAGGAATTACATTATCGATTTTAACTAGCCAACACCTCATATTGACACCACAGACTTTTGGTGTCTGAAATTTAACTTACCTTTATTGATAATCTCCTGCGATTTTCATTATTTTCATTGCCTAAGGGCGAATCACCAACAGCCAATGAACTATCGTAAAGCGTTCGCCTTCGATTAGAGGGAGGAGGTGACGGTCGACGGTAGTTTGGATAATTTGATCCATTTCTAAATATCAAGAATGAAAACAGTCAAAACTTAGAAGAAATCAGCAGGATTGCCCCTTTTCGACTTACGAAGTAACTGAGACGGTGAAATCCCCTACCATAGGAGCTCTTTGCAGCCATTCCAAACCAGCATCTAGTCCACCGTCTGATACGCCTTCAGGATTTTTAATTCCATTCATATCATCAATTCCGTCAACGCTCAAATCCTCCTCATCATAGTATTCATTATCGGTGTACAGAGGGTTGCTGTGGTGATGAGTTGTGTTACTAGGTGACATAGATGATACAGAAGTCACTCCATCACTTTGAGCAATTCGTTCACAAGCACCTTCCACGACCAAGAAGTCGTTTTCGAGAGACATTAAGGGATTTTTTGAGGCATCAATTAGAATAGTCCCTCTCTTATGCATTTCAAAAGCCGACTAAAACACAAGTATAGAGTCAATATCTATCGGTGCTACTTAAATAACTATAAATAGCATTACCTGTCGGTTTGTGTGATTGGAATAACCGCTTGTATCCTTCGTGACACAGTATGGAGACGTCGTGGCTGCGTTTCCGAGTAAACGGGTTGTTGGTTGAGCGTAGCCATTCACGATCTCAACATCACCCATCGCAAAACATGCTATAAGTTATTAAAGTTGCTTTAGTAATTATACATGTACAAATGGCTACATAAAGAACACAAGTTAAATATCTTTATGGAAAAGGTTGTCAGACAGAGCCAAAGATTATCCAACTCTCTTTACCGCAGTAGTCCAACACATAATTGAGGAAGTTCTTGCAAACTGCTGGGGTTTGAAAGAGAGACAAGAGTTCTGAAAGACGATTTATTCCAATTAGGCATAAAAATTCTGCGGAGATACAAACAAATTCTAGACAAATATAACGTATGAAGAACCAATCGGAATACACTCGTATTTAGATCTAGAACGGTCATACCTTCAGTTAGATAAACGCAGGACTTATTAAACGGGTTCCAAAAAAATATGGGCACGCCTGAGAATGATAACTGTCTACCTGATATTGTTATATGACTTATTGCCCTGAAGGCCAAAGGAGAATAAGTGATGATCGGGCCAGTTCTTAAACCAAAAGTAAAGTCCCTTAAGCCTCGAGAGAAACAGCATAAAACATTTGTCAAGCCTGTCCTCTTTGCGGATTGTCAAGGTAAACGATATCGAAGTAAATATTGTTCAAAGCACGGCTAGAAAGATAACGTGCAACAGCCTCTACGGTAGAAGCCAACTAGAATTATAACGTGATGACAGAAAAACTTCCCCTGACAAACTCCTCAACACATAATTACAGAAGTCCAGGCTTCAAGTTTAAATAAAATCTGCGCAAACGGTGTCGAAATAGGAAAAGCTGAATTTCAACGTAGTGAGGAAACAGCAAGGTTTTGTTTCTCGACTTACCTCAAGTTTGACATTGTCCTATTCACTATTTGGTTTAAACTCTCTCCAAGAAATAAAACTGAAATTCTGTCAGTGTTTTTGCTCAGCCCCTCCACTTCAAACCTAATTCCGATAAATTATCTTCAACTCAGTAGTTCGTCTTGTGTGCCCCATTCCATAGTTACACATATTAATTTTGAGAAAAAAAGACAAATCCAATAACCAACTCGAATTCGTTCAATCTTTAAAGTGACGATCGTTACCTCTGTCAACATTATCTTCATGGACGTCCAATGAGACGGTATTTTGAGTCCATTTAGAAGAAGGAGAGGCATGTCTTGGGGGAAGCAAAGGCGAAGACATCTTCCTATTGCGGTTTGACTAAAATAAGCAGTGCATTAGAACACTATCACTACTAACTCCTAAAAATTAAATTTCCAAATTGTTGATTTTTTGAGTCTTACAATGAGAGGGGAGTTATGATTTTGATATCTAGCTTCGCCAGTAGCATAATTGCGTTTGTGCGGTGGAGGTGGTGGCGGAGGTGGTGTTGCGTTCGAATTGGCCGATGTGGTAGATCTTGGATGGGAGAACTTGGGAGAGGTCACAGTCTTCTTTGACTTCATGGAGAAAAAATAAACGACTTAATCACTTGATTTATAGAGCAAGTTATTAGTGTCGGTTTAGTAAAAGTAAAATAACATAACGCAAAGCCTAGCAATTACTACAATAAAAACTTCCAATTTCGTAATTATGTTAAAACAAAGACTGGCAAACGACATTTACAGCAAATTTTAGCTAACGCCATTAAAATAAAAAGATTGAGAAAATAAGACTTCTTTTCTGACAATCTGTTCTTAAAGAGATGACCTTTAGGTCCTTGAATTAATAATTGGTATTAGAAATTTACCCTATTTCTGACAATAGGAGGTTGAATGGCTGAACTCAATACCGGTCGCATAACGGATGAGAGACGCGAAATATGCTGAGCATCACTGCACCACAAAAAGGCGTCATTTTCACCGCTTGAACCATTAACACCAATCGCCTGCAGTCCAATAAGACGCTCCCCACCTCTGTGGGCAACAAAGTCAGACGAAGCGATGATTATCGACTTGTCGATTAGGGAGGGAGGTGAGGAAGTGGCTAGACGAAGAGCAAACTCCAGGGTTTCGTGGAGAAGAAGGAATTGGGGACCGTCGACTACACCGCTGACCGTGGCTCCTACATGAAGACCTAAAGTAATAATTTAAACGACCTTAAATAATCAAATACACGGAAATTTTCACGCAAGTTAATTAGTTAATCAAGTTAATCAAACGAGTGGCATGACTAAAAGTGAAGATTATGTAACAGTGTTATTTTGGAACAAAAGTGAAATCGAAATCCATTTTCACCATAAAAATCTTATAACCCTTCTAAAACCATAGGTCTTCATCTAGTATTTTTAACCAGTCTTATCTACAACTTAATAAAAATAATTAATTTAAACACATATTGGCTGTTTTAACAATTTATTAAAAACGGGTTAAAATTTATTTTTGATGATAAGGTGATATTGTAAGAAACTATCCCCCTTTCTTTATAGCTCACCAATCTGAAGACGGCAAGCAAAGGTCTCGTAGGCATTTCTTTGTTCTTCTCCAGATTTCTGAAGATAATGACTCTCTAACTCTTCAAAAAGTCTAATGAGAAATGCCGTAAATGCACCAAGTTTCGAAAGGGAATCCTTTGCCTCCTATAAGTCGTTAAAAAAAGTTAGTAAATTGAAGTTTCATGGGTAATTTGATAAGGGTATAAACCCAAATTACCGTTTCCATTAGGGCATAAGCAATACAATTGCCAACCGAATAAACTTTTATAAGTGGCAATGATGGTCTTGAAATGGATTTAATAATTCTTTCAACAGAACTATCGATTAATTCTGGATTCTCTTCACTATCTCCTCCATAGGCCATTTGATCGACAAGGCATATTCGACGATTCAATCTCCTCACAGCATCAGCTATGACAGTAGCTTCACGAGACCGATGACTTGCTGAGACGCTATTGGACGAAGAAGCTGTAGTTGCTGTGGTAGTTATTGATTGGCTTAACCCAGCGGTTCTGATTGGTGAACGCTGATGTTGTAGCATCTCGTCGCCTTTTCCTATTCGAAAATAAAGATTGTATTAGTTTTTACTTGTAAAAGAGTAAAGTGGATACGAATTTCTATTCTTACCAATTCCATGGATGGTGATTGCAATAACTGCTGTAGCTAAGTTTTCTTTAGGAGGAAAAAGATCGGATAAATTAGCTGAATCTGCAGTCGACTCCGATAGTGTTCTGTTCGGTTCCATCTGCATGTATGTCCTGGGGATTCTATTTTCCAAAAGATTTTCGAGGGCGAAACGACATCGAGTAAGCTCGACCTTCGCTTTGAGAATCTGGAAAACCAAAGGGGGCATTAGAAAGTGATCTGAACGTAGCACCCACTTACAAATTTGATCCATTGTTCAGTCAGCATGTGTAGCTTAACAGTTTGCCAAGGAAGAAAACAGATGAGGAGAATGAAGACGATGTGAGCTGCAACTGCATCAGGAACTGTTGTCAACCAGAAAGACCTTATACTAGAACCCAAATTATGGATCGTCAGAGAAATTTAATATTTAATATATAAGTAGTAAATATATTTCGAAATTACCTCTTAGCGGTTAATACTGGTGGTTCGTGCATGAATCGAGTGATAGCAAGACTGACATATAGACAGGAGAAGATCGCTGCAACAATGGCACTATTGATCGTTGTCGGCGGAACAGAGGGGGTCATGGTCAGAAGAAGAAGGAGGCTTAGGCAAGCAAATTGAGAAGTAGTTCCTACTTGGGTTATAGGCAACCATGAAGAAGTAAGATTTTCGGACTTTTGCTGTACTTCAAATGGTAGAAACGCCTACAAGGGATAAACGAACAAGATAAATAGTAACCGGATTACTCATCCCAATAAGCCATCTATCAACTAGTATTGGACCAATAGAAATATTTCCTAACCATGAAGGAAACACATTTATTACTTATTTTGGGAAAACATTTATTGTAAATCAAAAGGAATCCCTTTGACTCTTCTCAGGATTGTTAAATCATGAAAATTTGAAATTTGGCAGTGTTCAAGAATAACAATGAAACCCTTGGCAGATAAAAATAAAGTGGAAAAGATTGTTTAATTACGCATGCTCGTAAATAAATCTTCAGTTTTTGGTAAGTTTTGCCATTTTAAAGTGATCTACTAATGCGACCAATAATTAATAAGCATATTGTGCCGAGTTTATCCTCTACTTTTTATTTAGAACTTACCGTACAATATTTTTCGTCTCCTGTTGCATTCAGACATTGCCTGAGGTCTAACAACAGCTCACCAGCAAGGTTTCTACCCTCGAATTCCATTTGACAATAACAGTATTAACGCTGAATTTTATGCTTATAATAACTTATCGATCAGTTAAAAACTGATATATGACAAACTTATTTTCACAAATAGTAGGGATTCAATCGATTTTAATATAGTTATGCGGAAAATTCAGAACGATTTTAAAGAAACTGTCACTTGTAATAAGAAACTTGACTCCACTCTCTGACAGTTTTGGTAAAATTGTTATACTGGAAAAAAGTATTGAATGCTGATAAGTAATAGAAACAATTTTACTGCAGATGCAACAAATTATAATGGAAGCCAAGGGGTGTGCGATAGACTTACCTCCACGTGGTGCACCCTGGGCAACGTATACTCATACGGCAAAAAAGTCTATTAACCGGCAGTTGACTTCTGACTTCAAACTACCAAGACCCCACTGCATTTCATATTCGAATAATTTCACAGTACTCACCTCACCTTTTTCTACCATTGTGTCTGTCTGTCTCTTTTACGTCTGTGAATCATTATTCTGTCCCCCTCTCGATGTTTTGCCACTTTACTGTTTATCTTCCTTTCTGTGAAGCCTGAAGTCAACTAAAGGGTTAATGATACCTATCATAACGCCTGCCATTTGAAATAAATAAATAATGGAAGCCAATGTGCACTTACACT
>UZAE01001609.1:0-12345 GCA_900617975.1 Rodentolepis nana
AAAAATGAAAGAACAGGACGTGCACTTCCGACACATTTTATTGTACTACTTCCGAAAAGGCAAGAACGCATCGCAAGCACAAAAGAAGTTATGTGCCGTATATGGAGATGAAGCCTTAAAAGAAAGGCAGTGTCAAAATTGGTTTGAAAGATTTCATTCCGGTGATTTTTCACTGAAAAATTCACAACGATCAGGCCGCCCAGTCGAAGTGGATGAAACCCATATCAAGGCCATTATCGATTCAAATGGTCACAGCACAACACGAGATATTGCAGAGAAGCTCAATGTGTGGCATACATGCATTGAAAAAAATGAAAAACCCTTGGTTATGTCAAGAAACTTGATTTATGGATCCCTCACCAGTTAAAGGAAATTCATTTGACACAACGGATTAGCATCTGTGATTCGCCGCTACTGAAACGCAATGAGAATGATCCATTTCTGAAGAACCTAGTTACTGGCGACGAAAAGTGGATAGTTTATAAGAATGTTACTCGCAAGAGATCATGGGTGAAGCAAGATCAACCAGCCCAAACAGTATCAAAAGCAGCAGAGATTCACCAAAAAAAGATTATGCTGTCAGTAGTCTGGTGGGATCACAAAGGAATTTTGTATTTTGAACTCATGCCGCAGAACCAAACGATAAATTCAAATGTGTATGTTGAAGAACTCGAAAAACTGAAGGATGCAATTGAAGAAAAGCGGCCGGCATTATCAAATCGGCGGAAGGGTGTTGTTCTTCATCATGATAATGCAAGGCCCCACACATCTTTGGTTACTCGGCAAAAATTATTGGAACTGGGTTGGGATGTTTTGTTTTGTTTTGTCACACCCACCATATAGCCCTGACCTTGCGCCTTCGGATTACCATTTGTTTCGTTCCATGCAAAACTCTTTAAATGGTCAAATTTTTAACAACGCGGATGATGTCGGATCACACCTTATTCAGTTTTTTAATAGCAAAGACCAGACATTTTACGAACGGGGAATTTTTACTCTGCCAGAACGATGGGAAAAGGTCATAGACAAGAACGGCCAATATCTAATTGAATAAAGTTATATTTTTAAACGAAAATTCTGAATTTGCCTTCTTATTTGAAATCGGCAATGGCTTAGTTGCCAACCTAATAATATTTATGCTCTCGAGCCAACGTATGATACTGATGAGATGTATGCATAAAAAAGCTTCTTTAAGCACTTGTGGGACTGAATATTATGCTATTTAGGATGGGCATCTGGTCACCCTAAAGGCATCCCAATTAACAGTCCGAAGTTCTAAGAAATTCCGCAAGACACTAATTGCGAAATATTCCCTAAATATAGAAAAAAAGTTTTTTGCAAAGCTTATCATATTTACATTTCTAATCAGGAGTGTGCGATAGACTTACCTCCACGTGGTGCACCCTGGGCAACGTATACTCATACGGCAAAAAGTCTATTAGCCGGAAGTTCGCTTCTCACTTCTAAATACCATCACATCACTCTATATCATATTCGACTACTTCCACAGTACTCACCTCACCTTTTTTCTACCTTCGTCTTTGAAACACTCTTCTGTCCCGCCCCCCAGTCTCGACTTTTTTTCACTTTGATGTAACTTCCCCTCTGTGAAGCCTGAAGTCAACTAAAGGGCTACTGATAGCCATCAAAACGCCTGCCATTTGAAATAAATAACTAAATAAATTTCTTATCAACTGAATATTTCATGTTGGTATAATCTCTCATCTTTCACCAGAGATTGCAACTAAAGTATTTATTAATTTTTTTCAACAGATTCCAAGCATTCTAATGAGTGTTGTAAGTGTATTTATGACCAACTAACACAAGTTAACTTCGTGAACAATTCTAGGACCCCACCCTCTCCATATAATAAAGCGAGTGCTGAAGACAGTTTTAAGGTCTGAGCAAGAATCTAAGACCATTAGCCTTTCAACTGCAGACTCAAGTGATTTATGCCATCCAGGAAATCATCTAACATCGTATTGGAATTTTGAATTTGTGCTATGAGAGGACTAGTATCTATCATTCTGTCAAAATCGGGGACATCGACTGATCATTTTAAGTAACACGTCTTTTAAAAGGGTTCAAATAGCAGCCCAAGCTATTAGTACTGGCGTTACCTTCTACATTCTGCTAGTCTTCCTTAAATTGACGGAATTGGGAAAAGAAATTACGATGGTGGTCAGGATTTAAAAGCTGAAGACCAGGTTCAAGTAAACGAAGAAAGTGTGTCACTAGATGCGGCTGAAGGCGGTTTCGGTGTGCACTACAAAGTCCAGGTCAAGACTAACTAAGGCAATGGGCACACAGATCTTGGAGATAAAAAACGGAGCATATTGCCCACTGAAGCAACTTATTTCTTCATTATTTTTTAACCAGGTTTTTATTAGTAGCCTATGGTCTGACCACGTTTGAAGAATTACGATGGATAGAATTAAATATATATAAATTTTAACATTGCTCAAATCTCGTGGAATGTTGCCTCCGATAATGTTTGCCTCAGGGAGTTTGGAATTCATTCTTGAAATCCCTTCCAAATCAGTACCCAGGGGAGAGATAAGCAGTATGAAGTTAGATCGGCATTCATAGGTAGGTAGGTAAATAGTTTGTATGCCAGAATTTTCGTCAAGCTGAAATCTCTGGTAGGATAGTGCAAAAAGACCTTCGTACATTTAGATCACGCGATCCAGATGCAAGAAATGAAAAATCCCCTTGATTAATACGTCAATTTGCACGATAACTAAAACTTGTTTATTATATAGAGCGCGTCAACATACCAGACTCTCATCAAGGTGGTTTTACCAAGATGAGGGTTAAAAAATGCTTTTTAAAATAAAGTATATTTAAGGTAAAAGGATTTTTTATTTTTAATTAAAATTAAGGAGTAATTTGTCTAACCAATTTTAATCCAGGAACAGAGACAGAAAATCAATAATTCGTCGTCAATTATAAAAGTAGTGGAGATTGTAAATTTCCATCAGGTCTATCGAAATTACAAGAACATTACATTAAGTACATCTACAACCTACTCCCATACTTTTGAGCCTACTTATTTTGTAATTAAGGGGTGTACGATAGACTTACCACCACGTGGTGCACCCTGGGCAACGTATATTCATACGGTAAAAAGTCTATAAATCAGCAGCTGACTTCTAACTTCAAACTACTATGACCCCAAGTCTATTAATCGGCAGTTGACTTCTGACTTCAATTACCATGATCTATTAACTGGCAGTTGACTTCTCTATGTCATATTCGGTCTATAAATCAGCAGCTGACTTCTAACTTCAAACTACTATGACCCCGCTGTATGTCATATTCTTCCACTTTCACAATACTCACCTTACCTTTTCACGACCTTTGTGCCTGTCTATCTCTTTTGCATCCTTGAATCACTTTTCTGTTAGCCCTCTCGAATTTTTCTCACTTTGATGTTTCTCCCCTCTGTGAAGTCCGAAGTTAGCTAAAGGGCTAATGATAACTATCATAAAGCCTGTCATTTGAAATAAATAAATGCATTTTGTAATTAATGGTTAATAATCTCACCTCCACTTCATCACCAATTTTAAAGATTGGATATTGCCGAAATTTTAATTAAATAACTCGTCAGAATATTTGTATAAATGGTGAGTATTTTTCACTCCACATCACCCTTGAGAGACCACCAACGAGCATAATTTAAATTTTGAAATACCATTTAACAAAATTTATCCCATAACCTAGAGCTAAAATATTAAATTCCCATAAATTATTCGAAAATTTAAAAATGGGACAAAAAAATAGAAAAAACCAAGGAAAATAACTTAAAAGTGGGTGAAATAGAGTCTTGTTATAAATTCAACAATTCCTAATTCCGGGGCAGAAAATCTTTGAAAATCGGGATCTTTTCGAGAAATCGTCGGTATGCACGAATGCATCTGTATTTCCTTATGCTTCTGAGAGCTAGATGTAATTATATTTCATTCCAGGTGAAAGTCATTAGAATTTGTGTCTTTCGTTAAAAGGAGATATTCTAGTATGCGATATCTTTATCATTCCAGAGAAATCATTCCAGAAATTTTCGATGTACTTAGCACTAGTAAGTGAGTTAATATCTTTTATTTTAGTACCGAGATAGGTAAGCAAAAATTCGCATAAATAAGTAGGTGAGTAAAATAATTTCAATCAGCAGTAGTAGTAAAAGTAGAGATGACTAAATTGGATTGGTGCTCAATGTCAGTGAACTCCATTTTCAGTGGTTACCACACGCCTAATTGATTGTGTAATACTCAATTTCAAATTAAACAAAAAATGTGAAAGAAATCACAGATTAAGTTAAACTGATTAGAATAATCAAAGTTAATTTATTTAATTTATCCTTTTTTCGAACTGTAGATTTCTAAAATTTTAATCTAAATAATTTTAAGAATAAATCGGTTTACTTTTATTCCAAAATATAAAAAATGTTCCCCCTTTCGTGAAGTAACACTTGCACTAGATTGATGCAAGATCATAAAATGACGTAGTTTACAATTTTAAGTTACACTCTTAAGGGTACCTTTAGTATTTATACCCAGATTTACCTCCATGTGGTGCATCCTGGGCAACGTATACTCATACGGCAAAAAAGTCTATTAGCTGGCAGTTGACTTCTCATTTCAAACTACCATCACCCCACTCTATCTCATATTCCACTACTCCCATAGTAATCACCTCACCTTTTTTGTACCTTTGTGTCTGTTTCTTTTACATCTTTGAAACACTCTACCTTTGTGTCTGTCTCTTTTACATCTTTGAAACACTCTTCAAACTTTGTGTCTGTCTCTTTTACATCTTTGAAACACTCTTTTGTTCCCCCCCCCTCCCCCTCTCGACTTTTTTCACTTTGATGTTTTCCACCTTTGTGTCTGTTTCTTTTACATCTTTGAAACACTCTTCTCTTCCCTCTCCCCTCTCGACTTTTTCCCCCTTCGATGTTCCTTCCCCTCTGTGAAGCTTGAAGTCAACTAGGGAGCTGATGATACCTATCAAAACGCCTTCCATTTGATATAAATAAATACCCAGATATCCATACCCTTTTCGATAAAACAGAACTGGGAATTACCAAAGTACATTGTTTCATTAAAGGCATTAGAGAACGCAATCTTAACACGATTAAACTAGGCAATCTCATACGCACTCGAACATTCTGGAGAGTGTGGGAGAGCGTGGTGAGGCCTTATCAGGTAACCAGCCATTTATATTCATTCAAGTTAGGCTAAGTTTATTCTAACGCGAAAGGGCTTTGTTGGAAGAATAATTTTAGTAAAGCTTATACATTTTAAACGTCTGTTTCATTTTTATCTTTGAGGTAGTTTAACTAATTTCGAGAGCCACTTTGTACTAGGCCACTGTACCACAGAGATAACTGAGGATAAGTCAAACTTTCTTCTTGTAGCAATCATCCACAAGCTCTTATCTTTAATTTACACGTTTATTTGCCATACATCTAGGCTTGATCTAGATGCACACAGACGATAATTACCCAGGATCAAGAGAAAACTTGTATTTATTCCAGTATTTCATGGTAATCTAGGGGGAAAAGAGAGCACACTTAAGGCAGATCCTGATGGTATTTGTTTTGTTCACGTTTCTTCTGTCCTCCCGTTTCGTTTTTCCAAATTACATGCGAATAAGAGGATTGAAGAGAAGATGGGGAAGCTGAGAAGATCAATTGGAACAGGGATCAAGAGATAGTGGGAATCGAAAAATCTACACACTCGATAGTAAAGCGACGTTTATTTTTAAATGGAAGTAACTTGTTGATAGGGTTTTGCCGATTTCTTGGGTCTTTGAACGGAGGTATTTCGCGAACTTAAGGGGTGATTTTCAGCAAGTGGTTTCACCATCTGCTCTCCTCCACCGGAATAATTTTCTGGACATCGACAGACCACACCAGAGGAAGCGGATACTTCAGTTTCTCTCCTTTCAGATTCCGAGGTGGTATTTGTTTCTTCTCCACGTAGAGGGGGATTTAAAGATTGAAGAGTCTTATTGCTTTCGCTAAAAGTTGATCGAGAGATCTTTCGTTGACTCGTAGATGCGGAGGAGATAGGAATTATTCTTGGTCGCATACAGTGTGATCGAGGTGTGGATCGTCTTGGAGATTGATCGTAGTAAAGTTTATCGGAGAGTTTTTCATCGCTTCCTGAATATGAGGAGCAGGAAACAGATATTGATGGTGTCATTGAATCACTATTAGTAGATGAACTGTCAGAAATCGGCATTTGATGAAGAAGACTAGAAGACCGCCTACTCATTAGGTTGCCATTATTTCGTTGATGTTGTTGTCTCATTTTTGCCATTTCTTCACACTCACGACAGGAGTAGTACAGAAGTTGTTTAGAACCTCTGGCTGATTTATGACAAGGCATTAAATCAGGGATTTCTTCCTCTGCTCTTATATTGACAGCCGATCTTGCATTACCTCGCCTTAAACGTCCAACGGCAGCATTTTGAATACTATTCAAGGACCCATTCATTTGATCAACAATTCGCCGTTGCTTAACAGGCGCCCACCGAACTGGTTCATCTGTGTCAATATTACTCAAATCTTGATCTAACGATTCCATGCTATGGGTGCTAATTTTTGAAACGGGGATTTTTGTCCCGCTAATAGGGGATCGGCGATAAGGAATTACCTTAACGCGTAGCGCATTATTGGCATGATTGGCTACAGGAATATGATTGGTTTTTGCGGGTTGAGATCGACGATTGAGAGTAAGGTAGGACATATTATCACCGGATTTGTTGGGTTTGTCAAGGCAGTTTTCGGTGAGGGAGATTTGAGCAACTGAGGTTGTAGCGGTGGGAATTCTAGAAGAGGAGAGAATATCTATGGAAACACTATTCATGGCTGAGTAGCAGGATTTGCTCTTGTGTTGATTTTGCAAATGTCGCAATTCAGCAAGTAGAAGGTGAACAACAAAGACACCGGAGAATTCACTGAGCACGAAAGCACCGATACAAAGTCGGAAAGCCGTTCCGAATGAGTAGTAGTAACGGATCTCTACCCTCAGTGGACCGGAGGTGGAATCGAAGGCTAAACTTACACTTCCTACGTAGAGCACAATTCCAATTAGTGTTAGGATCCCTAAAAATGAAATTTAATTATGTATCAATAAATCGTAGCCAGACGATAGATAAACCTTCATTTTGGTATTTTAAATAGCAGATTGTAATTAATCGTGTAAAAATATGCCGTTTTTCATTTTTTGCAATTTCATTCTGGTGCTGACACATTCCTTTGCTCAAAAACTCCCTTGATAAATTATGGCTAAAATTGATTGCAAATTTATTGAAAATGTGTTTCCACACTTATCAGGATAGTTGGCCTTGAAATGTCGCATGAATGGCAAATTTCCAGTTGAAACAGTCTAATTTGGAGCATTATAAAGTAAATTTTCACGAAATCCATTTAAATTACATCTCATTTTTTGGCAAAAATATACTCGAACATTATTTAAACTTAAAGTGCAGTACCTATTACCGAAGTTCTTGCAATTTATGATGAAATAGGCAATATAAAAGGCGCTCCAAGTTAGGCTTGAACATTAGGTTTTATTTTCATTACTGTGAGTTGCACATTGGCCGAAAACGGGATGAAAAAAAATCGATGCCATTCCTGATGTCCATAAAATGTTATCGCTTATCCGGCGCTTTTTGTGTTTCTCCAGGGAATAGCCTTATTGCAGCTGATAGTCCTTAGCGAATTAGCCGAATTAGAAGAGAGGAAAATCGATTTCTATTAAGTAGTATTTCCCTGCTTCGCAATTTCAAAGGTCAGAGGGAAAGTGTGTGGAGGACGAGGGAGGGTGGGGGGGGGGGGGGGGGTTGAGAGAGCGAGAAGAAAGTGAAAACTTGCAAGGGTTCTAGAGTCACGCAAGCTCCAAACTGAAATGGCGCTTTCAAAAATTGCATTCCATTTAAATTCCCTTTTAAATTGCCGTTTCTATTTTTTGGGGTGTTATTTTACAATTAATTTGAAGCCGAAGTTTTGTCATCTGAGTAATAGCAGTAAACTTTTTTTAAAGTGGGAGGGGGGGGGGAGGAGGAAGGGGATGAGGACGGAATTAAGACAACGAAAGGAAATTTCACCTGATATTTCGTCATTTTCAGTAGCTCTGACTTACTAAAAGGAAACATCTTAATACGAATGTAAGCTACCCATTAAAATTAGGTAAACCTCCCAAAACTCTGAACTCTAGATTGAGCAAGAAATGACCACTTTAAGTGATTTACTATCTTTTCACTAAGCGGCATTCAGTATTACCGAGCTTTCATCGCCTCGGAAGTATAATTGAAAGCTAAATAAATAAGAAACAATTAATAAAGACATGGATTATGATTCATTTGGTTTACTTTCAATCACAGCTGGGTACCGTAATATCGATCAGTAGAACATGATGAAAAATATATACTAACAAAGATACGTCGAGAGTATATTGTTAAACCTAAACTCGAAATACAAATGTAAACACTTCTTAAGAATTGTTTACTGGTTGAACATGTCTATCAGCTGAGTTTAATTTTTAGACTGACTGCTTATCACTTCACGATGTCCTTTACCGGCATTTATTGATAAAAAATCAAGCATCTATATACACTCAGTCAGGTATTAGAGATATTGCCACCAGTTGCAACTCCTTAATCACATTAACTAACATCCTAAACACATGGTGGAATTAAAAGCTAATCTCAACCATTTCAAAGATTGATTTCGACAAGTCGATACCTATAACTAACCACAAGAAAATTTAATCCACCCCCCCCCCCCAACCCCCAGATGGAATCACTCTCTGGTTCCTTCGGTCAGCGCATATAACAAAGCACTCCGAACAGTTTTTTTTCTAACTCTAAAATTGAATCCAATTGTTGGCTTTAGGTGCTCTTTCTCCAAATTCGCTCCGATTTATCGCAAAAGTGACATTTATACTTTTAATCATTTGTCTTTGCAATTTTCGAAACTCGGAATCTCGTGATCAGAATCATAGGCTGATGTGAAAAAATTATGTCAGTGAATTTCCCTCGAAAGAGTTGAATTATCATTATTAGCAACCATAAGGAAATAATGAAAATTAAAACTATATACTATAAAGACCTTTTTCCAAAGTACAAAGTCATTAAAGCCTCCAAATTGTCTTTTTCATAAATACTATTTAATGTTTCAAAGTTGGGGTGTGCGATAGACCAACCGCCACATGGTGCACCAAGGGCAACGTATGTTCATACGGCCAAAAAGTCTATTAACCGGCAGTTGACTTCTGACTTCAAACTGCCATCACCCCACTGTATGTCATATTCGACCACTCTCACAGTACTCACCTCACCTTTTTTCTACCTTTTCTACCTTCGTCTTTGAAACACACTTCTGTTTCAACTAAAGGGCTATTGATAACTATCAAAACGCCTGCCATTTGATATAAACAAATAAATGTTTCGAATTTCACCCGAAATCACCGCATTGACATGATATAGTATTACGAAAAGGCATTGAGTACAATTTAGAATTGCGGTTTTGAAAGTAAATTTCGAGAAATCTAATTTTTAACTTTTTTTCAAGTGTCCGCCTCATAAAAATGAAAGTTTGGGTCAATGTTGTAACAAAAATTAAGCTCTTAGATAAATAATTACCTTTCAAATATACACACACATATATATATATATATTCAAAGCGTAGAAATAAATTAAAGCAATTTAATAAAAGTAGAAGAATGTGTCAAAATAAATAAATAAATTTTGAATAGGACCTCAAATTAATCATAAATAAGGATCAAAATTTTTATTTAATTAAAAAAGTTAATCCACTTTTGGAGAAGGAAAATTACCAAGGGTGTTAACAAAGGGGTCCTAAGTACGTATTTTGTTTAACTGCGCAGAAAAATTCAAATTGAACTTAAACATAATAAACACTCCTGACTTATGCTCTTCGAAGGTTCAGACAATTATTCAAAATCTCCGGAAATGTCACATTCTGTCACAAATAGAAAGTTTTTCCAAACTTAATATTACTTCAGTATATTCAGAAACATAATTTGTTGACGGAAGGCAATGACAAAAAATTCAGCCGCATGGATTTTTGAATAAGCCGATATCTTCTCAAGATTCTGCGCACTTCAACACAAACAGTTTCAAATTTCCAAAAATTCACCCTGTCAATGATTATCACCCTCCATAGTCAACTAATTCTGCATTTTATTTCGTTGTAACATGTGAACTCAGGGTGTATTAATACATTTTTCAATCAATATGCCTCTAAGACACAGTCCTTTTCATTATTAAATATAAGCCTAATCAAACCGTTGACCACATCGGAACTATCTTCTTATTGGATCGGGAAGTGGATTCTGACATCTTGGATTAACCGAGAGCATACAAAAAAAGCAAAATGTAAAATGCTGAGGTGGAAAAGGCTAATTTGTAAGATTCAATGGAACACAGAAAATATTGCGAAAGGGGGGGGGGTGCGCGATAGAATTACCTCTAAGTGGTGCACCCTGGGCAACGTATACTCATACGTTAAAAAGTCTGTTAACCGCCAGTTGACTTCTCACTTTAAACTACCATCACCTCACTGTACGTCATATTCGACTACTTCCACAGTAATCACTCACCTTTTTCTACCTTTTTTACCTCCTTCTTTGAAACACTCTTCTGTTTCCCTCCCCCCCCCCGCTATCGACTTTTTTTCACTTTGATGTTCCATACCCTCTGTGAAGCCTTAGGTCAACTAAAGGGATAGTGATAACTATCATAATGCCTGCCATTTGATATAAATTAAATATTACGAAAGGACCAAATATAAACCGTTAGCGGCCAGAGTAACGCTTGCGATTTAAGACACCGTAGATACCTCCTGAGGAGATATTTATACGCAAGCGAATTGCTTCTCGTAAAGGATGTGGCTAAATTTTGCGTTTATGCTAAACGCCGACATTTCTTTGGTCGGAAATCACGAAAAATCCTGAGAATAACCTCAATCATTTCTAGTTATTGTAAGAGACCCACGTACAAACTTTTATACCAATAGCCAAATTTTGTATAGGGAACCTCAAAACCCCCACCCTCACCCTCACCCCCACCCCCACCACCCTCTCTCCCCCAAAGAGAGAGAGCGTAATCCAAAAAAGTGAGTTATTTCACAATATTTTAAAGAACTGCAGATTCTCGTTTTCATGAGAGGGTATATTAACCGTTTACTGTTCAGTACTATTCGACATTTACGTCCATTCTAATTTTTCCTATCGAAAAAAAATACTTTGTGGAAAAATTCAACATGATTTTTTATGTCTCATGAGTTGTTTGATAAATTCATAAAAATGAGCGACTGCCTCTAAACTTTTGTAAACCGTCATTTCAATCATGCAGCGCAAATGGTTCTAGTTTCAAAACACCAAATGCCAATCAAAATAGAACTCAAAATAGCAATAAATTGTTGCAAACATCAGTAATTTTGCACCATTTAAGGTACCTTTAAAATACACACAGAAAGAGAATTTTGAAATGAATACCAACTTTTATCATTTTATTCCAACTTAATGTCCGAATAAAAGTTGGGATAATTCGTTTTGAGAGCATTAAAGTCTTAATATAAAAGGAAGATAACTCTCTCCCTCCTCTCTCTTAGGTAAAATAAAACCTTTACGAAAACAAAGAGAAACAATATCATTAAAATTCGTATGATATTAGTTGGTTTATGATCATGCAAGTATGAAGTAATAAGCAGATTAATTGGAAGTTGATAAAGTACCGTTCTCTTGATGATCTAACGTTACTAACAACCGAACTCTCTCTCCGAACTTTTATCCTATCGTGGTTCCGAATCGCGACTGCTGTAATGGTTGGAAATTGAAGTTCACTTTACTCGAATTCTAATGTGTTCTGCTGTGCTCATAGCACCTTCATTATCCTCATCTACCTTTTCATGAAGATTTCAGGACATATATGAGCCAAAATCGGTTAACACACTCCGAGTACCTGTGCATCCCATCGATGCGAAAATCATGGATCAGATCATGCAAGTCGTTTTTTTGTAACATTTGAATATTATAAATCAATAATTCAGTGCTCCAGAAAAATTATTAATTAATTAAAACTTATATTTGATATCTCGGGTGCGCGATAGACTTAGCTCCACTTGGTGCACCCTGGGCAACGTATACTCATACGACAAAAATGTCTATAAACCGGTAGTTGATATCTGACTTCAAACTACCATCACCCCACTGTATGTCATATTCGACTACTTCCACAGTACTCACCTCACCTTTTTTCTCCCTTTGTGTCTGTCTCTTTTACATCTTTGAATTTCACTTCTGTTCCCCCCCC
>UZAE01001610.1:0-12341 GCA_900617975.1 Rodentolepis nana
AATCAAAGGTTCGTATTACAAACACAATTGAGACAATTACTAATAAGGGTTGAAGGTAAAATATGATTTTCTTAAAAATTGAAACACATCTCTTGAGGTTAATCTACAATTTGCACTTATTTGTACCTGACATAATCAAGATAATCGGGGCCAATGACCACATACTCCATCTTGTTGCTCTAAGTTTTCTGGTAAAAGAAAATTAACATCTGAAATTGCACAGGCTAGGTGTTATTTTCACACTGCTAATTTTGGTGATCCTTTAACCGAGCGCGGAGTTTAAGATGGAAAGTAATAGAAGTGCATATCTATGGTCAGGAAAAATCTCACGCAATTATCCCACAGCTTCATAAACCTCAACAGAATATAATCTTCCGAAGGAACTCAAGTCAGTAAGTTGCAGACATAATATCACTGATTACATTTCAGAACCAAAATCTCCAGATTCCACTTCTGTCTCTCCGTCCACATATCCCTCCATTTAAATCACTTTTGATTGAGGCAGTTATGAGATAAAGCAGATGTAAAGAAATGCATTTTCTGGATGACCTGAAGTTTCTAAAATATGACAATAGAATTCTAATTCAAATACTTGGTTTCTGCATTCATTTGTACTACAAATATGAGACAACTATTCGCTTAAAAATAATCTGAATTTAAAAAAATACAGCATATTGTGAATACTATAATGTAAATTTTAGAATACTTCAAAACCTCTTCCCAGGATGGTATCAAAGTACGTTTAATCAAACGGGTAAGGTTAAACCGTTTATACAATCAGGTTTCAGAACAATCTCATGCTCGACATCACTTAGTGCATCCAATCTATTAGCAACCTAGGTATTCATTGCATTTGAACGGCAAAATTCATAATTATTTAATAAAGCTAAACTTCCATCAAGGCAGAAATATTATGTAAATATGCGAATAAGTATTTCTTTACTATTTCCCCTTGAGAAAATAGTCATATTTCCCCTATATTTATATTATTAGCTTGTTTGTATATTTCCAGGTCTAGCTGACTTACAGCTTGTCCACTTCCCTATTCTGATCTGGAATATCGAGTCGTTGTTGGATCATTTCCCGGATGCCTACAAGTAAAAGTTTAAGTTGCAGATCAACTCTTTCAACACTATTGACCATCTAGATTTTCAATTCTAATTGATAAATAGCAGGTGGTGGTTAGCTAACCACCCCAAGTTGTTGTGACTCAGCAACTTCGCTATGGATCCACTCGGAATTTTGGGTTCATAGTGAAAAAATAGCTTCAGTTGTAGCTACAGTTCATCTGATAATTATCTTACCATTCCACATTAGTTTATTTACAAATAATTTGCGCAAGCAGATTACTGGACGGACTCTATAGCAACGCACTCACTCTTTCTTATTCCCTGGCTCAATTGAAGGAATGCAATTGAAACCGCCCTTTGAAAGACTTCATTATTACGCCCTCAATATTGGAGATTGCAGTTAGATTGTCAGAAGAAATCTTGCTCAAAGGATATTGTCTTAATGCATACTTCAAGGTAAATAGGAAAAGATTTTTAACTGGGCAATTACCAGTCATGTAACTACATATTCAGACACAATAAGAAAATAGACAATCAGTACTTCACAATGCTCAATGGAACTATAACTGTTTATATACAATTTGGTAATAATAAATTGATTTGCCATCTGGTTAGCTAGTGATATTTTAGTGCAGACTTCATTCTCATTAATGAGTACAAAAAAGAGATAAGCCAAAATCGAATGATCGAAGAGTTTTATCCCAATAGACCATCTAATTGCAATTTAATTATATAGCGCCACCACTGCTAAAGGATTCCCTCAGTAAATCAATATTTTATCCATCTAATTTTCGACAGCACATTGGCGGATTAGCGTGCAGTGTTTTAATATTGTCTCATGACTCCATACATGCAGCGTTCGGTAAACCATTATAGCAAGTACTTTGATCTTTAAAGTGCACAATTGACTAAAATTACGAAGAGTGAGCTTAATTATACACGAACAGAAGTTAATGTTAGACATATGATGCATTGGTGAATTGAGTGTTATAGAAAATAGATTTTATTTCTCATGCTTTTATCGAAGTTCCTGAAGTTCTACTTAGTGAAATTCATTCAGATGACACAAGATTTTTCGATTACTCCTATTCACTTTTCGCACCTCTGCAAATCAACTATAAATGTAGCCAAGTTTTAGTGATTTGATATACCTTCTTAATAATGAGAAGAGTAACCGTTATTTGGGTTACAGGCTTTCTTTTATTCCAACTGGACCTGTGTAGCTCGACCAGCCTAGAATATTTAAGAAATGGCGAGAGAACACTTTCTTAGGTTACTTAAATGTATGGCCTCTCACGATGCTTTGAAATATTCTATAATTCCGAATTGGGGTGTGCGATAGACTTACCACCACGTGGTGCACCCTGGGCAACGTATACTCATACGGCAAAAGGAAGTCTATTCTTCGGCAGTTGACTTCTGACTTTAAACTACCATGTCTCACTGTATGTCATAGTCGACCACTTCTACAGTATTCACCTTACTTTACTCTCTATCGTTGTGTCTGGCTTTTTTTTACATCTACAAATCGCTCTTCGGCCCACCCTCTTGAACTTTGATGTTTCTTTCCTCTGTGAAGTTCGAAATCAGCTAAGGGCTAATGATAACTATCAAAATGCCTGCCATTCGAAATAAAAAATAATTCCAAATTATGTTTATACTTTTCCTGATTTTTACAGGCACATAATACTTTCAATGGCCTTGGTATTTAATTTTGGGAAATAAAAAATCTCATTTTTTCCGCATTTCGCATTAAAGTAACAAAGAACACGAGGTGACCTTTAGACTTATTGGCCACGAGGAGTGCCCCAACTTGATTGGCTATTGACTCGTCCAATAATAGCACGTGCAGACAGGAGCCATTCACTGTGCACTTAAAACGTCATTTGTAGTAAAGGTAATCTTCAGCACAATCGCGTTTTAATTTCCGAAATGCTTCCTATATTTTCACAAATTGAAGATCTACTCCCACTCAGAAGGGAACAAAGAATGGAATTAAGACGTGTATGAATCATGCCCTTTATAATATTTTATACTAAAAATGAACCGCCACCTTATACATCTTTTTTTCTCCCCCCAGTTAAAGAAACAGAATAAGGAGCGGTTGAGACGTGCTCGAATCTCGGATCAAATCACTCAAATACATAACCTTGCTCTCTCCATTGTTGGAAAGGAAAACGTGGGTGCATCGCATTGAATATGTTTGAACTTTGCATCAAATCAAATTAACCTTTTTTCGTTCTCTTGGTAGGCGGAGAAATCACCTGTACGGTCCGAAAAGATTGAAATGCTAACATTCTGCCAAGAGGTTTTGACCAGTATGGCTCATCTCATGAAAGAAAGACCAGAAGTCAAGAAAAAATTATGTTCCTTCTACAAGAAGAATTCGACAAATTTGAAAAGAGATAACTTTCAGGATTTCTTGTTGAATCCTTTTCAGAACTTCAGTGATAGTGGCATTCATGATTTGTCGTCTACTTCAAGCTGTCGCAAGGAGAATAGCGTGTCAGAATGTATAACGAAAGGACCACCTTTAAAACTACCCCCAAAGAAGCGTCAACAGCTATGGAGACCCTACCTCTAACCACACCCCCATACACACTTTCACTTCAGTGTATTCAACTACTTATTTCTACCTTATTTTGGCATTTAAGATTTATTTTAATATAATTTGGGCTAATAATATACATGCTATTTCTTGGCTTGAATAGCCTTGCTTTCGTTTATTTATGTGAAGTTTTTAGTCACAAGTACCAGGCCCAATCAATCATTTTCTTCGCAATTTAAATTACGCTGTTAACGACAACTCGAGATAGCCTTCAATGTCTCCTTTTATGTGATATTCTACTGCCAATCTTTCAGTAATAGCATAACTCAGTACGATCAAGGTATAAATTGAATTACTAGTTAAAAATGTGGCTAAGAAAGCTTAACTGTTTTAATGGCATGTATTAGTCTAAAATGATATTTTCTGAAGCATTTTCTTGGATAGAATTTAATGTTCAACTTGATTCACTATTGCCTTTCACTAATATGGCACTGAAGACCGGATCAAGGACTTGTCCAACGATTAAACAAAATTTTTCGTGAGCTTTGGAGTGGATGTGCTCTGACAGAAAGTAGCTATAAGCGGTTTTGACAGCACGCTATCTCCTAACAACTGTATATAGGCATAGTATACTGAATACGTGAAAAAATGTTCCTTACTCTCCTATCAGCTGTTTAAAACACTTCTCGTCACTACCTCTCAGTCAATAGTGCATGGCTTACGGGTATTTTATTTAATATACCTTATTGAAAGAGTGCACCCCGTGGTCAGCTCCTTTTCCCCGAACTCTTATCGATCGAAACTACACCAGTAATCAGCTTACAGCAATTATTTCGATTCATAACTCAGGCTAATTCAAAAAGACTGCACACCTGGGTAAGTTATGTAATGTCCTTGTGACTAAGCAGATTCAGACTTAGCAAGTTATTGACGGATATGCATGCTCCAGACGCTAATAAGTATCAGGTGTTCACAACACCTGACCTGGGAAGAGAGAAGGTATCCGACACCCTCTGTTACGAGGACATAGCCTACTCCCAACCATCTTGTTGGTCAGAGTTAGTTAGTGAAGTAATCCACCACTTCACCAGGTGATCCCCCCCCCCCCAACTATGACATTACTGTCATGACAATTATGCCATTGATCATTTATGCCCTAACGAAAGCCAATAACAATTTTAGAATTTTTGCAATATCTCGAAGACAAATTTTTTGAGGAGTTGACTAAAGATTCATCTTAGGCCAAAGGCAAAAATAAGTTCACTTCATACAATTTAAGGTGCATAACCTTTCATATTGAAACCAAAGCTAAGACTAATTTGGAGGAGTAATCCGTCATTTAACAATAAAGTATGATTTATTATGCTTCCCTTCCTTAAATAAGAGCATATTCCTGCAATGTATAATGTTTCACTTGGCATATCTTACGTTTTCTTGACCTCCTACATGAAGAGCTCATTTATCACTTAACTCCTATCAACTTCAATCCATAGGACTCACTAGAATATCACCTGATGTGAGCTTAGATGGTTACTTCTTGGTTCGAAATGTTAGAAGACCCCATTGGGAATGGATTATTCGTGTATCAAAGGTGAAATGTATCCGCCCATTTAATAGAACTCAGCAAAACCGCTCTTCATTTCTATTTCATGTGAACTATATAAAAAATGGGAATTATTTCCATTACTGAGGTACTGTTTGTGTGGCTTCTTTGCCCAAAGTACTTTAATGAAGAAACGCATCTCGCAGTTAATTTATTTGAATAAACACCTGTCGCTTACTTCGACCGATTAATAGTACTCCAATAATCAGTTTGATGGTCATAAGTAATAATAGACAAAATTAGTTGCAAGTCAGGCTCAGACAGTGTGAACTTAAACCAGAGATGTCCATTCACTGTTGGATTGAACAATATAATCATTAAATCACTTGACCTCTGGCAAGAGAGTAGAAAAATGTTTGCTAGAAAAATATTTTTTGTGTTTCCTAACAAAGAGTGAATTACTGTCCATATATTCAACATTGAGTGCATAATCGATTAAAGTTAGAGAGGACTTTGTCAAAATGAAATATGTGGATAAACGTACTCTAAAATTCAGGGTCGAATTCTATCGATTATCTTATCGTTAAGATGGGGGGGGGTACAGAATTGAGTATTGCGTCATGACTGCATAGGTGCAGCATGATGCACTATTTTGCTTCTACTCGAATAAAATAAAGGATTTTTTCACTTTCAATACTCACATTCAAATTCATGAGAAATAGATCACGAGTTCTACTTAGGCCATTGTTATATTCGCAATTATAATGAGTGAGTTTTGGCAAATTTCATTTACTTGGGAATAAATTTAAAAATAAACCCGGAGTCTTCACATTGCTTGATATGTACCGAAAATGAATTCAAACTTCCCAATCTTGAAATAAAAGATTAATTTTAACAGGTATAAAGTACCTACATAATGGTGCTTAGTATTGACCAATTATACATATATTACTAGACACACTGATTCACTTCTTTAAATATGATCGAATTCCAAGCTCAAATCTTTTACATTTTCATCGGCAATTGTCTGTCACGCCTCCATTTGCCCAAACACGCATCATTTCTGTTCTTCCTGTAGCAAGAGCTCACGTGTCTTTTTCAACCCCTGTAATTTTGGTTCCAGAGATTGTCCGAACTCAAGTGAGATTCCAGTGAGGAGTTGTTTAGGCAAAATTTTCGCAGCAGACCGCTTCCATTATCAATAATTGTATTAAAATACATATAGATCAAGATGTATCAGCTAAATCAATTGTCGAAGGTTTGAATCCCATTGGTGCTCACTCGGTGAGTAAAATGTTCAACCGAAATAAGACAGGCTAAAATGAAACAGTCATAATTAGAGTCTTTCGTTAGAAAGCTTACATGGTATTATTCTTTACCCAAGATGAGCGTTGGAAAACTCGAATTAGACAATGCAATTATTATTATATAATGAACAATGTATTTAAAGAACAGTTTTGGATGTTTTGATAGTATTACCCTTTATTGGTTTAATGGAATGCTCTACTTTACTTTTCCATGATTTACCAGGGTTTCTCTTTGTTCAATGTACTTTTCAAAGAGAATGAGAGCTTAGATTCTCTCACCCACCCTCATTTTCAGGTGCGACTTCGGCGCTAAATAACACCAGGTAGTCATGTCTTTGCCAAAAGTTGGGAGCTATTTTTCTAATAAAGGGTGTCGAGAATGGTTTTTAACTATGGGATAAATTAATTCACTGCCTAACCTAATGAATGGCAATAAAGTGGTAGATCGTTCAGATTTGTGTTTAGGTTTAAACGGCAGTTTCGATTGCTTTCTTGAACATGCGTGCGGCATTACGCATTTACGTTAAGCCGACGCTCATCAGTGCACACATCCAATAAAGGGGATGGTTATTGGCATTGATTGATTAGCGTAGAATACGATTTTCCCGCAAGACCGACCCCAGAATACCCTAATCTAGTGCTGCGAATGCTCCCCTAATATACCTTATTAGCTTCTTTTTTAGGTGATGTATGCACTCAGTACTCAAAGGGTATTTCGTTACTTTGCTCAACCTAATATTTATTTCAAATGGCTGACGTTTTGACAGTTATCATTGGCCCTTAAGCTGACTTCGAGGCTTCACAGAGAGGAGGAGGAGGAACATCAAAGTGAAAGGAAGTCGAGAGGGGGAAATGGATAATGATTGATTAGGATAAACTACTGTAAATTTAAAAGTATGTAATAATTCAACTCTCGTCTATTTTCCTGTGGCTTGTGTTTTAAATAAATACCAATGCAGACATCAAGTTTAAGCTATCGATTTTAGTTAGGAGTCATGAGGTTGAGGTGCAGTACTCGAAAAATTGCACTCGGAAATTCAGGGCTGAGAAATATTGATCATTCGGTTACTAAGATAGTTTGCTTAAAATCACAATCCCATATTGAATTAAAATGTGATCGACCGATTTTCAAGAAGTCACCATACCGGTAAACGTCTTCACTATCGAAATCCTCATCGGTTATTATATTTTATAATTATAGCTACTCAAATAAGTGGAGAATTTCGAAATCTTGCTCCTCAGCAAAGGATAGCTTGAAGAAATTAACCAATGCTTGAAAGCGTGACAAAATATGGCAAAATAATTAATCTCATATGATTACAAATTCTCCCACCAGACAATGACCTGGAGAAAGTCAGGCTACCGTTTGACGCTTTGTAGTCCACGTCAAATAACTTTCCCACACACCTAAGTTTTTGTGAAGAGAATTTTGACACATGGAGATGAGTAATTTCCAAGTTCGCTAACTTCAAAGCGTGGAGAACTACCGCATGTCGCTCTTGAAGAGGACCTGACCACCAGCTTGAGACCAGATTTGAACAACCTCATGTGAACCAATCATGAAACTACTTGTTCGAAACAATGAAAATGTACAAAGAACCAAGCAAACCTTTCCCTTCTCCAACAAACGGCCCACTTTTCCTGTGTATATATTTCACCAAAAATCCAAAAATTATAAATAAGTGGGGATCGAATCAAGACAATTTTAAAATACCAGAATTAATTTCTTCTTTAAGTAAGATATTCTACTTTATCTATCAGAAATTATTCCCATTATTTATTTTTTATTTTAAAAAAAACTCAAATGCTCTGCTTGAGGCACAAAATCGTTGACTGGAGTATGATAACTACCATGTTTATCTTATAGTGCTATATTTGGTCATTCACTTAGTGATCTGATCAAGAAAAAGAGCTATTTCCAATTTATTTCATTGTGTATTAAAAATTTATTTCAGAAATATGAGCATTTCAAATGTACCTTATTAAAGAGAATTATTACCACTCCGCCACGTACTAATACAGGCATTTAGTTAATGGCTTTGGTGAGCCAAATAATTAGGTAAATACTAACTGCATAGCACAGTGATGAGTTTAGCTAGAAATGATCAAATTCTCATGGTTAAATTGTCTCGGTTAACAGTGATTAGACTGGGAATGCAAGGAGAACTACTGATTCATTTTGTCACCCCAACTATTGCGGGAGGCCATAATTCAACAGCCTGGTCCCCCTTTTAATTTTATGACTGTGTGACAGATGAAACAATGTAAATTTGTTTAAATGTACTATTTTTAACAACTGTATCGATTTTGATAGACATTCCGTGCAAAGAAGAAGTGATTGGGTGAGCATTATTTTTAGAGCGACTACTTAAAGTTCTTTTTATCCTATTTTAATAAGAACGCGTGGCATAGAGACAGGGAAGATGCCATCTTGACCCTAACCCTATTTTAACCCAACACGCGGAGACTAACAGTTTCAAGAAGTTCGTGGAGTACGAGGTGAAGTAAGACAGCTGGCTCCGACTGGATAAACAAACTGAACTGATCCAATTAGTCCGTTGTGGTTCCACCAGGAGGGATTTATCGCCCTGACAACTCTTGAACGCGTGTCCTCAATTCCCCTTAGGGAGATGTAGGGGAGCCCAGCAGGAACCAGTCCACCTGCACAATCAGGGTTCATGGTCAGGCCAATATCGGATATCAAGTTAGCAGATTTTGGAACCATCTGTAGGTACACCTTAATTTGTTCATCAAGTTAAAGTCAATTAAGAAGGTGGATGCTGGAGTGAACCATAGTGGACAAGACGATAGTTTGAATTAAATCGATATCTCATGTTACGTTTCGGTGCTCAATACCTGTAGGTCTCAGTTGCTAATGCAAACATTTCTGCCGGTAGGCAGTCTAATTTCTTTATAACCAGCTAAGACTTTGAATACCTAGGGACACAGCTCAATTGATTGAATAAGAAGGCTGCTTTTCGGATTTACTGCCATAAACACTCTCCACTACTCTTTCAAAGATTCTACATGAAAATTTGTTCATTTTCACAGTTTTAGCAGGAAATAAATGGTTCGGCAGTGGTCTCATAACTTAAATAGCGAAACTAGGATGATATACAATCCAGTTTTAAGACCGTCGGTAATAATATATGTCAATTAATGTTCAAAAATTAGCTTTCTTTCTCCAAGACCTTTTAGTTTTCCCACGTTGGTGAGGAGAGGTGCTGGACTTATTGATTTAGCTGTTGTCAACACAATGCACGAGTTAGTAGGCAAGCGAAAAATTATGGATTTTCGGCTTTCCCAGTCTTTTTGGGTCAGTGCGAATTATCTATTCAATAATGGACTTGGTTTCTGGGATATGTTTGGGATTCTCATGATCATTATTAGCCTGGATCGAGGTTATGGATTTCCATATTGGCAAGTGTCATCAATTGTGCATTTTTCAAATCCATACATTTATTTCCTAATTTATTTATTAATTTATACCAGATGGCAGGCGTTTTGATGGTTATCATTAGCTCTTCAGTTTACTTCAAGATTCACAGAGGGGAAGGAACATCAAAGTGAAAAAAATTCAGGAGGGGGAGGGGTGGGAACAGAAGAGTTTCAAAGATTTAAAAGAGGCAGACACAAAGGTAGAAAAAAGGTGAGGTGAGTACTGTGGAAGTAGTCAAATATGATATACAGTGGGGTGATGGTAGTTTGAAGCCAGAAGCCAACTGCCGAATAATAGACTTTTTGCCGTATGAGTAGACGTTGCCCAGGGTACACCACGTGGAGGTAAGTCTATCGCACACCCCCTATTTCCAAAAGAAATGGAGCGTGTATAACCCTAGGGAAAATCTTTACTTGGATAAAAATGACGCTGTTAGAGTCTGCCTGGTAATGATAAAATGTGATTACCCATTCAACTGGCTTGCTGTCGAAAGCTAGCAGCAAAATTGAGACAACTTTTTCTTTTATTTCCACAATGAACATTAAGTCCTGTTCAATTTCATTGAGTGCAAAGCATAAAAGTGTGCCATTTGTCATTGCATTGCCGAATGGGGTTGCTTAAAGGTTGGAAAATTAATTCATTTCTTCTTAGAGGAAGTGCAACGGTGGCGTCGAACTACGAAAAAAGAAAATTCCAAACTGTGTTTCTATATTCGTATCTTCTATGTAAGACTCGTTTCTCAGTTGCAGCGTTTGGATTCTTTTTTGCCCTGTAATAATAACTTTTTTATTTAATTAATTTAAAATTCATGCAGACATTAGGCATTGTGTTTAGGATATTCTGGTTATAAACGAAAATTATAAGCTTAATGTGGATCAGTCGGCTTCGAATATAAAATGCTAGATGTCATGTACAGTTGCTTATTCAAGCAGTAGCTTTCCATTTTAGTTACTTCCTACTTATTAGAGCCCAATTTCTAACTTTCCCATCTGTATCCTTGAAATTAGGTCACAATAATTCACAGTGGAATCGAAGGTGTAGGAATGCACAGTGAAGTTATTGCAGGTGGTAAAACTATCGCCTCTGAAAACGAGTGACCTCCTATCAGGGCCGATCGAAAATGGCGCGAATGTCGTAGTTAAGTTAAATATTTATTAATCTGATTTAGTTGAAATACGCACACACACTCACTCAAAAGGCTATTTCTGAAATTGCCGTTTTCGAGTTATGAACTAGAATAGACCATTGAGGTAATAAAATTGCATTTTAACTAATTCCACATCACATTTTAACTTTCACATAAATTTGTGCTTAAAGTTAATGAACTGGCTAAAAGTATCACTTGAAAATTGCAAGAGCAGTAAGTAGAGTTGACTTTATGAACGCCCCGAAGAGTCAAGTGGACTTCATTTAATCCACGAGGAAAAGATATCTTCTCCTTCTACCCCCTGCGATCCCGCTTACCTTTAAGAGACACACCTGTTTTACCAATCATGGAGGGATTCCACTTGAAGTTAATTGAAGCGGGAGCATTGAAGGCTCATTTCTCATCTAACTTCCCACCTCCCCCCCCTCCCTTCCCCTCCCCCTCCTCCTCCTTCCCTCAAGGCGTGACCATCTGTTAATCAGGTATAGTGTTTTCCCTGCTGTGGCCTAGTAACAAAGTAACTTCGAGTGTAGATACAATCGGAGATTTAGAGATGGCGAATTTTGGTATCATTGTTCCTTCATTTTGTTTGAGAGAGTAAATTGAACGTGTGAATAATCAAATAACTCTCGATGTGTCCACTCAACCCCGCATTTCAATAGGAAGGCTACGAAGTGGTGTAAAATTTTCTTAAATAAGCAAAAGGGTCGGAATTCGCCAGTATTCTAATAATTTAACTGAAAAGTACTTTCATAAATTGAAAATAACTGAGTTAATTTAGTAAGTATAAATGAGACATGGTAAGAGTTCGAAAGCCAAAATTTGAGCACTGACATTCGTCTGAAGTTTCATCAACCTCGTGGGTCTCCTGCGGCCCTGAATTTTGAATGACAATTACCCCCCGAATTTGGTGTAGGTCTGATTGTGGGCATCTCAAATGTCATTTATTTTATTTGCAATTAAATACACCAATAACATGTCCTGTTGGTAAATTGTAATGTAAAATGATACAAATACCCCTTTCTGGTATTGAAAATTACTTTTACTTCCTAATGCATGCTTTTAGAAGGATGCAATGATCGTAGGATACTGAAAGCTGATAGAAACACTGCCATACCCCTATCAATCGAAATTTCAAATTGAATTAGCTTCATTTAAGTGAGAAATCACACTCCGTTTTTAATTAATTTGCAAACCTTCCTTTTGACATAGGCATCTTTTGACTCAATGCGGTTGTTTATCACGAGGTCTGAATTTTAACACATTTGACCTGAAGTTTGCACATGT
>UZAE01001611.1:0-12330 GCA_900617975.1 Rodentolepis nana
AGTGAATTGTTTTTCTTCAAGAGCAAAAGTCTGGGAGAGTGCTTTTAGGAGGCCAACGTATTGGTCCTAGTTCTACTGTTTGTGGAAATCCTGACTAATTCTGAGTTCAATCATTCGCCTTTCCTTGGATAAAACGACCACACCATCCAGCTTTGAAGAACCAAGAGACAATGCAACAGGTGGTAGTGCACTGAGTACCAAAGGAAAAATGATCCTTTATTTGATGCCCTAGAGGCATTGCTAAAGTGATACGCGTTAAAAGAAATTAGGAATCTGGTCCAACCCATCGATAAACACTAAGGAATGTAATCAAAATCCAAATGTTTGACGTTCTCTCCAGATTTCGTTTCAGAGACGAAGGCAAGATTTCCGGCTGTAGACCCAAAAATCTTAAGAGCCATATTGAAAGGATGGAGCTGACCTGAACGAGCGAATTCATTGCTTCGACTTCTTAATTTAGCCCTACATTCATAGTCAAGCTTGCTCATAGCCCCGATTGACCTATTCACGAACTCAACCTCCTTAGCCAGCATTCGCCTGGTTGCCTCCCTAAGAGCTGCTATCGATTTTTGTGATGTGGACTCATTTCTTGACCTCAAATCTGCCCATTCTTCACACAAAGCCCAGAAACTTATCTTTCCTCTAAGGTAGTTCCCTTTCAAACACCTTACTAATGGAGAGACCAATATGAGAATTTCATACTGCTATCTGTAAATACCAGAGAGAACAAAACAATTTAGCAGATTTACCGCCTTAGTTGTTGATGTTTATTCTGGGGGGCTCCTAATGCAACACCACAATCCTACACCCACAATTAAACAATCCATTCATGTTGTTGTGATGCTGTTGCCAAACCAAGGTATAATCTGTGCGAATGACTTCTACACACTGAAATCAGCATGGCGTATATTCAGCCCAAGCAAATCGTCTCCTTCAAAATAGAGATTGAGGAAGCCCACTTTTGTACAATAAAAAAACACACCATAAAAAAATGATACAAGAGTTGATACGGAAGGAGGGAAGGAGTTTAGCCATCCAAGCAGATTTTTTCAGCCAATTCCTTGAATTCCCGTTTTCTCATCAGATAATTGCAAAATTGCGAGTCTCGTGCGCTACGACAACCTAAAGAAATTGAATAACAAAAAATTGGAGGTTGAAGCATGAAATTCATGAAACTTTTAGGGATGCAAATCAATAACTACTCAATTAAAGCAGACACAGGAGACAAAATATAACTCAGGCACTATGTGAGGCATTGGAGCAAAAAAATAATCTAAAACTGTAACCTCGGCAGTTTTACCCGCCAGGAAGTACTTCAGGGCTAAGTAAAAGGCTCTACAGTGGTTAGAGGCAGGGTTGGCAATTATGGAATGTCAACAAAACAAATACCTAGAGCTTCAAAACACACCAACTTGAATTTTAACGATAGATTTTTTGCTTTCCTGTTACATTTACTTATGTACTTATTTCAAATGGGAGGCGTTTTGATAGTTATCATTAGCCCCTTGGTTGACTTCAGGCTCCACAGAGGGGAAGGAACATTAAAGTGAAAGAAAGTAGAGAGGGGGGACAGAGGAGTGTTTCAGAGAGACAGACAGACAAAGGTAGAGAAAAGATAAGATGAGTACTGTGAAAGTAGTCGAATATGACACAATCAGTGGGGTGATGGTGTTTTGAAGTCGGAAGTCAACTGCCGAGTTATAGACTTTTTTGACGTACGAGTAGACGTTGCCCAGGGGGCACCACGTGGAGTGGTAAGTCTATCGGACACCCACTTTCCAGTTACATAGATTATGGGCAAATACGAACGTAGAGATGGTTTAAACTAAGTTTAGTTAAAGATATAAAGTTCCATTACAAATTCAAACAGGGCAGTCCTTATAACTAGAGTGATCAGAATAATAAAATACAAGAAAGGAAGTGCACATAGTGAATCGACTGCCGAATTTTGTGATATCTTCTTTTTTCGTATGGGCAGAAGAACAGATGAGTAATCATGTGGTCTGAAAACAGATCTCTCGATATCACACAGTGGAAGAGGCTTTTATTAGTTCAGTAGTTATCCAGAGAAAAAATCGTGAAACCTAGCGCGTGGTTTACGATAGTAATTGCAGAGGGGCATTACTTCAATCGATGGAAATTGGAAGGTGAAGTTCACCAGTATGATCACTGCAGTGTACAAAACATAACTAAGCTATCCCCAATTCTTCCCCCCTATTCTACAGACGACGTTTCAAAGCTGAAGAGGATTATGGGGAGAGAAAGCATTCAAGATGTTGACTATCATCCCAACTCGAATAGACGTTAACACTCAAACATTGCTGGACGTAATCCCGGTCATCTTCTGCATTTTATAAATATTGATTTGCATTCATTATACATATTATCCTTCTAATATCGTCTTCCATATGATGGAAGCCGAAAATAGCAATTAAAGGATAACTCTAATGGAGAAATAAGAATTAGAGCTTCAAGAGGATTCAAGATATCAAACCAACATTGAATGAGAGCTTCTGCTGATTGACGAGCCGTGTACGACGCATAGAACCCTCGAAGTGGAGAATGCAGTTGATTTGACAACTTCAAGTCCAGTAGGCTCTCTGGATCCAACTTTGTCAAACACCGAAGACAAGTCATAAATGCACTAGAAAGCCACTTTTCCGGAATTGACTCCCTCTCCCCTCCCATCTCATCTACATAAAAAATATTAAAAATGGTTACCACTCATCAACTGGAAATCGCTGGATAAGAGAAGAGCGCTCAAAAATGGGGTGATTGAGAAAGCAACTTGGAACTGTTCAGTCCACACGAGTTAATATAACCCGTTTCTATAGCGTGGAGAGGGGTTATGGTAAAAGAAAGCGAACTCTTTCGATGGAAGAGTAGCCCCCCATTATGCGTCTATTTTCTTCACTGGAAGTTAATCCCGAAATACACATTGCTGTTAATTAAACGAAATTGCATATAAAACTTTCGAAGGCAAGTTAAGATGAGTTTCAGGACTAGAAAGGCCCAAAACCCGTTATTCAGATCTTTGGGTTTTCGCACGATCGAGAGAATTCTCATACCCTTGGGTTCAAAAGTGCAGCATTAAGCCGGTTAGTAGTGCAGTTCACAACTTTCTTTGAGAAAGGTTATCGACGCACATTCGAACGGAGATCAGTGGGTGATAATTATATATATAAATAATTAAATAAATAAATATGCATATATTAGAGAAGACTAAATTGAAATCTCATTCATAAATGTTTATGGAATGAATTTGAAATAATACGCGTGAAAGCACTTACCAGGAGCATTCAATTCAGCAACTCGAAGACAGAAAGCCATCTCTTCTTGCCAAAGATTCACCACCAGAAAACGAAGAAGGCACAGAGCATCACAGTAACGTTCCATAAGTTGGATTTGTTTTACATTTACACATTCCTCACACAGGCTTCCATCCGAGTCGTCTTTAAAGACGAGAATTTTCAACACGGATGATCCCCAATTTGACTGACAGAGGTGGGAAAATAGTCGACCAACAACACCGACACAAACATCACTGAAGTCGACTGATGCGGATTCCAATGTGGAAACTGTCATTGTGATATCCAGAAGAGTAGACACATCAGCCAAGAAGGATAAACCGGAGGAAGTCTACATTAAACGAAGGCATATCGTATGACAAGAGACTTTAGAAACCACCCCATATACCACTGTTAGAGAAGTGGGCAGATATCGCAAGTTAACCAAGTGAGTGAAATGCCCCACTACACAACGATTAAGCAGTAGCGGACTTCGGGCTCGTCAACAGCGTGGCTCCACGATGCTACCCTTCTACCCCCCAAGAGATATGCGCCCAATCCCTTTATTAGACCTACTAGTAATTAGCATTATTCACAGTACACAATAGGCCAATTAGTACAATTTTGGTGGTATGAGGTCTAAAGGGGGAAGGGGGGGGGGAATGTATGTGATTACAAAATGCAAATCAAAAAAAGCCCAATACCAACCGCGAAAAAACTACCTTCAACGTGCTTTCCTCTTCACTTGAACACTTGGCGAGCAACATCTCATAGAGGTGTCCGTTGAAACTCGTTAGTACCACCGATGGAAAGAGACGAGCGAGACGGAGAATGAGCTTGCGACAAAGCCACAGCCATTGAGCATTAGGATCGTCTTCTTCTTTTGGTAGGCTGAATGCCATGGGTCTAGAAGAAAGCAAACATTCATGAAGATGACAATAAACCCATCAGAGGAATCAACACCGAGGTGACTTAAATAGATGTGGATTTACGCAGTAACAGAGTTTGTGACAAGCTCATTGTTTCAAAGGGACCTTAGGATGGTGATAAATTAGTTCAGATCTATAAGGCATCTGCTAATCTACACATGCTTCGGTCAATTACTTCGTTATTCACATAATTATCACTTCTCTCCTTTCTAATAAGTTTCTGCGGTGAAACAGCTTAGTGTTGTCTTAGTGACAAAACGATGACAAAATACCCCAAGCCGGCAGAGTCAATATGAAGTTGGGTCATGACAAATTTACTTTTCCAGGTGATCATCGGGAGGCCCATTGATGGCCCTGATATCAACACCAAAATCCTCACCGATCCGGAGGAAGGAATAGGTTTGAAAACTTCTATCACCTCTAACAGATCGTCTTTCTTATATTACTAATGCATTTCAAAGTGATCGTAAGTTCACCCTATTTTTACATCATGATCTGAGCAAGCATTACTTTAAAAAAAACCGAGTTGCAACGAGTCTTCTGAATAGGTACATCATCCAAACAAACTAATTTCGACCGAATTAGAAAATCCTAGCTTCATGAAAATCGAAGCCCTATATTTCCCAAGATAACTTTCAAATGAAGGAAATTTAGAAATATACACACTAACTTGACTGATATACACTTTTAAAAAGAGCCATATGCAAAACTCAAAAAGTAACACTTTTAAAACTAAATCTGTAATACTTAAGATCTTAAAAAATGCTTACATGACAGAGTCCATAAGTGGTGTGAGGGGCTTCCAAACCTTGGCCTCAAATTTCTTCATTAAAGCCGTGTATTCTTTAGTCTCTGGTGGGGGAGATTGGAAAAGCATATGATCCGAAAGAGCAGCACTACTTATTTCGCAGTCAGTAGCATTTAAAAATTGATCTTTGTAACTAGAGAGAACCCACTGCAGATAGACACTGAGAGTACGTAAAAGTAGAGGTGATGCAGGAAAATTTGCCGAAGATGAAGATAACGCTTGAGCATCAGTAAGAGAGGTAGGATCTTGGTCGGGAGCTAATGAGATTGCCATGAGATCGCCCAATTCGATTAACTGATTCATAATGCTGATCAGAGCATCATCAGACATTGATCCAATAATTCCATTGTTCATCTAAAGAAGGAACAGAATAAGTTTATATAGTTTGTAGAGTAATTAAGACGTATAACATTGCAAATTATAGGTGTAATTGTTTCACCAATTCGTCATATAGATAACTTAACTACTTGTATGAGAAGTCACCGTACTGCTTATCTACTAATCAGATAACAACACTCGATTTCATCATTATTGAATTTGAGAAAAACCTACATCATCGGCCAAATCACTATTCGAGACATTGATTTCGGAAATAATCAGTGAGAGGAGCTCCAGACAAGTTTGAAGCATTTTTTCACCATTTGCTTGCACCTAGAGGAAGAAAAGACAATAGACAGATGCCAATGAAACACACATAATCATAAGTATAAGAGGCATTCCTCACCTCTAGATATCCTCCAAGATTCGCCGGTAGTCTGAGTTTTAATTCAATTCCAATGACAAGGAGCAGGAGACGAAAAGGCAAACCATCGGGTCTTCTAGGCGTCATTTGCGTCATCCAAGCGAAATGATCGTAAGAGGATTTGCACAAAGCGAGTATGAAATCCATAATAGAGGACATGTGAGAAGATGAAGTAGGTATAGCTGAAGGGAAAAATTTATTCATAAGCCAGTGCAACAAACGAAGAGCATAATGTAAAGCGGATGACAAAAGCCTATACAAATCCATCAAGGTATTTTAGAGTGTGGAGTGCACAACCTTGCCATGCCTGAACAAAGAAATCTGATGTACACTCAGACAGACTCGAAGGTGGGGCGGGCGTGCTACGTGTCGCGTAGGGAGGCAACATGGTTGAGTGCAAAGGCCTCTCAGCTGGCCATCAAAAAAATAAACATTCATTACATTTCATTGACTAAGCTCTGTAATAGACAGACAACACCGAGAGTTTGTTTCTTTCATATTATTGAGGGGGTCTCACAATAGAGGTTACTGAGCATAAGTCTAGGCATGCTAGCCTAGAAGAGAAAAAACTTTTCCGGGGGGGGGGGATTCAAATCACTTAAATTATAATTAAAAATACTTTATAGCGATTTATAAGTAAGAGGAAAATAGGAACCTACATTTGCTTTGTAAGCAACCGAGGGCTGAATCAATAAAAGTGCTCAACCCGTTCAAGTTCAAAGTCCGGAATGGACAATGTATTTTCAATGCCTTTGCAAGAACATCATAAAGCGGAAAAAGTTGTGTCTAAAAGATTGAATTAAACAATTTCAGAAAATACATCGATATTTTTCCCGTACAAAGTTGCCAAACGACTGTAAAGCATTTCTAATATGGCTGCTTTATCGTCGCACTTGAATTTTGTAATGTAATGCAAAGCGCAATCAATGAGTTCAAACTGATACGAAGAATCTATAATTAGTTACACATACAAAGCATGAGCACGATTCTAACCTTTTACATTTTCTTCTAGTAGATTGTTAAATACCTCGATGAAACGTTCAGGATCCACTGACAACGACGAAGTAAGCGGTTTCTTCAACTCAGCGTTCTCCCCTATTGACATTTTTCTGAAATATGTCCGGTTTAAAAGATTAACTTACTTGTAAATCAATTCGGAGAAATTATGCAATTTTTCATTAAACGAATCTTCACAGGAAGTATCATATGTAGTAAAGCTGTTGAACATTGCTGAGCCTGAAGTAAAATTGCAGTGGAATTTAAAATTCAATGAAGATTTAACGTTGTAGGCAAAAATATAAGTATATGTTAGAAAAAAAGAAACTTTATCTAAACGATGTTAACACATGTGTTAAGTCCGAAGTGATAGAAGACACCATGCACATTTACCACAACCTTGCGTTGATTAATGAAAGTTAAATAATTTAAATATATAACGGCAATAATAAAAATATATCTCATTAATTACAGGTTTTTTTGTAAATAAATATTATTTTTTAAATGGTATTGACGATCAACAGGTGATAAACAAATTCCGTAAACAAAATATCAGACCTTAGAGAGCATTTCAAGGACGACCTGCGACATTGAACTCATAGCTTGGTTGCCTTAGCCTAAATTCGCCTAATATTTCCTTGAAGTTCCGTTTCACAGAAATACTTTTTATTTCTTAATCACACCTTTTATTTATTTTCATAACCCACACTTTATATATCTTTAAATTTTAAACATGAGATCACTATGTAATCGTTATTTATTTTATAACAGTGGCAGCACAATGTCACAAAACGAAGTCTTGGTTTCTACAACTGTAGAAAGTCCCAAAATCCGTCATATCACACCGCCATTGGAAGAACTTCAGTCTCTACCATCGGCATTCTATAACTGTAATATTTGTGGTCTTCAAGTTAAAACACAGTCCAATCTCCGAGCTCATTATATTAAAACTCACGGTCTTGTTAATGTACTTTTTCTGCTTTGCTTACCCATACCTTTATAGGATGCCAAAGATGTCGCTTTTCTTTTGCGCAAGAAAACGGATATATCCGATGTTTTTCATTGCCCAGTGTCTAATTGCAAATATACCAAATCTTCTGGGACGGGTTTCTCAAAATTTTGGCATCTGAAACAGGTAATTATTTTTCTTTTTACTTTATTTTCACCCTATTGGTTCCTCTTTTTTATTAATCCCTTTCGTTTCAGCATTATCAATTGGTGCATATGAAGAAAACTTTTCAGTGCGCAACATGCTCTCAGCGATTCTCAACACCCAGTGCTCAAGCTTACCATTCTAAAACATGTGGAACCAATTTTGAGTGCCCAATCTGTGGTCGCAAATATAAAGCCAAGAAGTTTCTCAACCAACATTCTCGTCGCTCGGGTCATGATGTTAGATCAAGGTGAGTGTTCCTTTTTATTTCTTCCCTGAATTTTATTTTGTTGTATAATAGATCTTTAATTTTAAAGCATTCTTTTGTATCGTAGTGTATTTTTCTTATCTTATTCGTCTATATAATTTGCGTATCCATACCATCTGATATTTCAATCTCATAGAATTCTATAAATTTTGATGTTTATGCGATAGTGGCTAGATGTATTTTATTGTCGATAAATTTGACTTTCGATGTTGGTGTCTTGCATTTTCGGCTCTCAATACCAACTTACTATTGTCCGGAGCTTTGTTTAGGAATCTCATTTCAAATAATTATTTCCTTTATTCATTATCGAATGAAAAGTATTCGATCGCCTGAATCTTGCCTATTTCAGACCAGAGTTGAGAAGCTCACCACAACACCACACTTCCCTCGGTGTCGAAATTGGATCCTCTCAAGTTTCTATACCATCTACCTCATCTTCCTCTTCGGACATTCCAAGCACTTCTTCCAACCCTTCTACTAGAGTCGCTATTCTCCCCCTTCTAATTCTCCCCCTAGGTGTTTCACCTGGTACTGGACTTAACCAAAATAACTCCGTCTCATACTCAAATGCAACAGCCTCTTTAATTGGCGAAGTCATCTCCCAACTGGGCTCCAACCTTACTGTCCTGCCTCCGCTGGTGTCAGCCGGTTCTGGGGGTTATGCCAATACGCCTATGTCCACTCAACCCTCAACCCAGTTAAGTAATCTACAGTATGCGCCAGACGTAAGTTAACCTTATATGATATTCTGAAATTAATTCACAAGAGAGACTACTATGTTGAGGAACATAGTTGCAACTCTTTTCAATTGCTCGGGGAGATAGTAGGGCAGAATATTTCATTAACAAATTTAATCAGTATTAATATCCCGGGTGTGTCGGACTCCCATGTGGCTGTCAACTGTTCCACTTAACCGTTCTTATTTCCCCTGCAGACTACTCAGTCCTCTGAGTATGGCCAACCAGAAAGTGTGAATGTCGGAACGGAGGGAGGGGAGAGATTTTTCCCCCTTGTGGATGTCGGTACTGCAACAATGCGTCTCTCCCATGCTCACACTCAGACAGAGCTCAATGTCCCGCCAGATTATATCCCATCACCTTTTTCTGTACCGGCAGCTCAACAGACGAACTTTTGCTATTACGGCGACGAACAGCATCAGGTGCAAATGACTAGGGATTCCTTTACGGTGACATCACCACCTCACGTATCTGTGGGAAATTCACCTCAACCTTCCACTTGTGAGTTTATTTTTAAAGATAGGATTTATTGCCACTTATTCATTGGGGTTGGGAGTTTAGTATCATAGACTAATTAAGAGTGAATTGAGTAGAAGCCTTGAACTAACTCTCAGATTACTAAAGCACCTCATCTTTTCGTTTCTTTTAATTTGAGTTTTGCTCATTTCGCCACCTCTTGATGGATTATTATTATTACGGATTTCAAATTGGGGGATTTATTCTCTGGGTTCTTGAGTGAATTAATGTCGCAATGGTTAGCCGAATCATTTTATGGCACTTTTCCATTCGAAAAATTACTCAACCCAATTAATAATTTTCACTCCAAACGAAGCCTTTATATTCCAATTTCACTTTATTTCTTATTGATGATTTCATTAATTTAGGGAAATTCTCCATCAATATCTATCAAATTTGAGCATTGCTTCTCAAAAAAAATATCCTTGAAAATTAAATTCTTTTTAAACGAATGCACGTAATTAATCGGAAACACACAGCAAATAAAGTTGGACAACGGAAAGCAAATAATGCTTTGTGCACGCACCTTAGGCTTCTACACCAGCCATGTCTTTTCCAGAGGCCATCGAAGACGAATGGTGTATGATATGATATGAATTTAGTGAGTACCAAATCCTTGAGAGTTCGGTTAACGGTTGGACCAGTGGGGGCACTTAAGACGGAGATGTTTTGTTGCTTTTGGCATCATCTTTGTGGTTAAAACTTAGCATCTTGGTGTGTGTGTGCGGGGTTAATGGTTGGTAAAGCCTCTGAAACTGTCATAATCCCTCAGAATTCAATATCAACTCGAAATTGAGTATATTTTGAGCAGCATTCTGTCGGGGGTAACGACTGAGCAATTTGGCATCTGAACAAATATATACACACATTTCAATGAATAATTAACAGTACAAAAACCATGTCATGCTTAATCTTATTTCCCCTTTACAGTCCTTCCGGATATGTCTCATACGAGTACCTACATGTCTCCCGGTAATTCCATTGAATTGCAGTACCCCGAGGTGAACTCGAATGGCACAATGACCAACTACCATGGTGCGCATCCTCATCATCTTCAACAGCATGCCTTTCAGCAGACCGCCACTATGCCGACAACAACAACAAGTGTCGCCTCAAATGGCGTCAATTCTGCACTCTATCTTCATTCTGGAAGTACCACTTTACCCAGTTGCTATGGTGAATATAACAGTGGTAAGCGCCTAGACTTCCTTTGAACTGCCTATGACTAGCGCAATTAGCTATATGCTCAAAAATTTAAGTGGACACTTAGGCGCCTTTTGTTTGATTGTGAGTTGCTACCTGTTGCGGTGACGAATTTTCACTCATAAATGGGTATACTTCGCCATCGGTTGCGACTCTTTCCCATTGCTCTTGCCATTTTCGTCAATTCTCCTTTTCAATAAAAGTCTTGCTGTTTTGAGTGATAACCCCCCCCCCATTCAAGTGGTTGTCGACTTCAATCACATTTCGAATTCTTTTTTCTGCGAAAGTGATAATGAGATTGGTCGAGATCTAGTGAATATAGAGGAGGTGGTTTAAACATCCCAATTTAATTGGTCAATTTCGAGGGGGGTGGGTGGGTGGGTGGGGCGGAGAGGGTGGATGAGCGCACATTACCATGCTGTGTAGCTTTCTTCTAGCCACAGGGGCCCCTTAGTCTCCATTGCAATTCTCAACTTCGTGTTGTACTCTTATCACGGTGTTGAAGGATCCTTGTTCAGCGGCCATAATCTCCATAATTTTTTATTGCAGTACTAATCATTATGATGTAAGGCTGCTTTCTTCCTCGATTCAGATGAGTTTGATGCATCCACCATTCTCGTTTTCATCCTGCGAATAGATGAAGAATGGTTTTGGACCTCTAATGCAGACGAAGTGTGTGTGTGTTAACACCTTAAACACTTCTGGGAAAACAACCAAATGTTATTCTATTATGTTGGTCCCTAGCTCAGGTTGTGGCCCAGTTGTGAATAGCACTCGACTTTATAGTGAGGGGGGGGGGGGGGTGATGGGAGATAGCTTTGAGACTCAGTAATAGGATGCTTGTAAGTAGGCATTTAGGTGTCATTTTGTCGACTTAATGACCTACGCGATTGTATGCAAATTGTATGCAGCATACAACTACCACCTTTTCTTGCCATTTGCCAGTACACTTTGCACGTACACACTCACTCACACACACACACACGTAATCCTGCTCTCGTTTCGGCATTGATTGGTGACCTCACTCTGCTTTCTCTTACGTTCTGAGTTGCATAATTCCTTGGTCCATGTTTGTTTGCTGATATTGTCTTCGGTGGGTGTACTGTAATTTGCACAAGGTCTACAGCACAAAGGCTACAACAGGTCACGCCCTAAAGGAAGCAAAGTGGAGTATCACCAGTTCAAATATCATTTCCTTTATTGAGCAAGGGGACTTGAAGTGCTGCAGACATTGAAGTGATCGTGATGCTCAATGTGCCATTTTAAATTTTGTGCGCTTCACTAATTGGAGTAATGGAATTAACGCGAATTTTGTACTGACTAAGGTGCCGATAAAATTTATTTATTTCAAATGGCAGGCATTTTGATGGTTATCATTAGCCCTTTAGCTGACTTCGGGGCTTCACAGAGGGGAGGAGGAGGAACATGAAGGTGACAAAATGTGGAAATGGGGATAGAATAATGATTCACAGGTGTAAAAGAGACAGACAGACAGACACAAAGGCATAGAAAAGGTAAGATGAGTATTGTGGAAGGGGCGAATATGACAAGCAGTCGGGGCATGGTAGTTTGAAGTGAGAAGTCAACTGCCAGTTAATAGACTTTTTTGCCGTATGAGTATACGTTGCCCAGGGTGCATCACGTGGGGGTAAGTCTATCGCACACCCCAGACTGCACACATAATTAGACAA
>UZAE01001612.1:0-12290 GCA_900617975.1 Rodentolepis nana
CTGCCTTTCTTTTAAGACTTCATCTCCATATACGGCACATAACTTCTTTTGTGCTTGCGATGTGTTCTTGCCTTTTCGGAAGTAATACAATAAAATGTGTCGGAAGTGCACGTCCTGTTCTTTCATTTTTAAATTGGGATAAAACAAAACTAAAGAACTAAACAAAAAAAATTTTTACTAATTAACCTAGAAGCCCATACAGTAAGAAAAAAATATAGGTTAGATACTCTGGCCACGTTAACAAAACAAAAGAAAGTATAGAGTGAATCTGTCAACAAAAACGGCAATGACTTAGTTGCCAACCCAATATTTATATTAGGAAAAACTCGAAAATTTTGCGATGAAAGTCCTCGTTGGTCATTGTATCTGATGACAACAGTTTTTTTTCGTTAGTAAAACAGAATCTTCGTCTTTCCTGTTTCCCTGTTGGATTCTCTCAGGAGGAAAAGGCTTTGTATTTCTTACAAACAGGCCAGTCTGATCAAACCAAAAATGACTTGTTGAATCAGTTTCGTGAAACTTGGATTCATAAAATGAAAAAATAAATTAAATATTCTTCACTTGCTTTCAACTATTTACTTGCCTGATCGCACAAATTGAGACGCTCATTCAATTATGTAAAGAATTATTTCATCCTTCCTACTGAATTCTCAAATATGACTTATCTCAGGATTTCAAGTCTAAACTTCAATAAAAAACGCGAATTCTTGTTTAACTCTTATTTCAAAATTCATAGAATTGCTAATTTAAGTCCCAGACGCAATAAATTAGGCACACACACACACACACATACGCACGCATACACACACTTCAAACCTTTTGGAATGGTTTCAACACTTAATGTGCATGAGTGGTAGACACATTTGACGGGAGGAGCAAATGTGCTTAACGTGTAAGCACCTCCCACTGAAAGTGCTCTCTCATTTCTGCTGAATAGCAAATTCCCTGTGCAATCTGATCACAATGTTTGAACCATTACGAAAGGACGCTTTTTTCGCATTAGCCGCTCTGAAATTCGAGCGTCAAGGTAGCGTCATTAGCTTGATCTTCAACTAATAATTAGGAAAATGTGCAAAGTTGGATAAAATATTCTCAAAGAGCACGACATTCTTCTGGTCATGGCATTTGAAGACTTGTAATGATTTAAACACACCTTCCAAATAATAACCCACTCCCTAGCAGAAAGACGAGAGGCCGTATCATGCAGTAGTCATTAGAACTACTACAACATGGCAAGTCATAATAAAATGTTTCGTGCTTTTGCATTGTTTCTTCTTTCGTTCTAATTGAAATCGGCCCATGATAAAAAGGATCTTTGTTAGGAGATCTTCTCAAATAAGTCCTTTACATATTTTGCAGGACCTCGGAATTGAATCAAATTATAAGAATATTTTGAGTTACGGGCAAACACATAAGTGTAACTATGAGTTGTGCCACGTGTGTTGAGCATAAATGTGTTTGCCATTACACTTATTAAGGAATCCTATTAACTCATATATAGCAAAGTGTTAAAAAGGATCAGTTGAAGGTAAGGAAGTGCACTCATTCGCTTTGACTATTTACTATCATTTCTTCAGTGGACTTTAATTAAAGAATAGTGGCTTATATCTATGCAAGCACTCTTTTAATTGACAATATTTCCTATATCTTTTTTATTCTAAGGGCGAAGATGTGAGAGAATGCTGAAATGTATTGTAGTATTTTAAAACCAAGAATTGAGTGAAATATTTTAAGTGTCAGGATATGTAGGATTGAACGGTGAAATGTTAGAAGCCTACTCGAATTTTTAGTAATAATTCAATATTGTCATATAGTAATTATATGAATGAACCATTAATATTTATGTTATAGTACGTGTCTGTTAATGCAAGCGTTAAGATAAAGTTTAGACTCTTAAAAATACGCTCTATAACTAAAAGAATTATGCTTAATGGTATGCTACTTAAAAGAAAGTAGTAGCTGATCTTAATTTCTTTCAAAGTTTGTAGGGTCATTTGAGTTAATCCGAACGTTGGCATAAGTACTCCATGAATTCTATACTTAGAATTTATCACTATCTATTATATTAAATTGCAAATCAAATACATTTGAGCGTAGTAGTTCATAATATATTGCGGTGATCTTCTTCCCAATTCTTTGGTGTCAAATCATCAAAACTTGTCTTGCATCGCTAATTATCAGAGTTTTCCCATTGGCTGGAAGAAAGGTTGTGGATTCAACTACAGTGGACGAAAAAGTAATATCTAGCACGTCTGTACAGGTAATTCTTCCTGAAGTGAACTTAAGTGGCCTTGCGATATTGCCTCAGCAATAGTGACCCACAATCACTGCCTATGATAGAGATAAAAATTAACCTTGGGGTTTAGTATTATTGCTAAACCACAAATGAAATTACAACGTGTTCTTGCGTTTGCAGCTTCCGGAATTAGATTTGTTTATTTACTTTTGACTTGCGTTTTCGAAACTGCCTAATTCTTTGCTATTTCTTACCTTTCTATCTGTATTTATTTAATTAATAAAGTGCTTTATTTGACCCCAGGATAATTATTTCAACAATAATTACCTTTTGAGGCCTAACGATATTTGAAGTTAGGCGGGTGAAATGACAATGGCTTTCTATTTTCCACGAACTCGAAAGAACAGTTTAATAACAACTAATACCCATCAAAATAGAGTGATCAACAGACTCTACCCATATATATTTTAATTAGTTTCAAAGGTTTCCTTACACGTTCAAGTAAATTCAATGAAACCGTTCGAAAGAAAGTACCAGAATTAATAAACTATGTTCCTTCACTCAATGTCGAGGACTAAAGTGTTATATAAGATCGTTCCAAAGGTATATATGCAATAAATAAATAAATTTATTTATTTCAAATGGCAGGGGTTTTGATGGTTATCATTAGCCCTTTAGTTGGCTTCAGGCTTCACACAAGGGAAGAACATCAAAGTGAGAAAAAATCGAGAGGGGGATAGAAGAGTGAATTACAGATGTAAAAGTGACAGACCGACACAAAAGCAGAGAAAAAAGGTGAGGTGAGTACTGTGGTAGTGGTCGAATATGGCATACAGTAGGGTCATAGTAGCTTGAAGTGAGAAGTCAACTGCCAGTTAATAGACTTTTTTGTCACATGAGTATACGTTGCCCAGGGTGCACCACGTGGAGGTATGTCATTTGAATATACGATGCCCAGGGTGCACCACGTGGAAGTAATTCTATCGCACGCCCTGCATTAAATAAATGGATTTCATCAAAACATTATTATTTAACCTTATATAAGCATTTGATTGACCTGCGAATATTGTCTGTTAGTGTTGTTAACTCATTTATTTGTTTTTTTAAAGTAACTCACTTTCTCATCTTCTAGTAAGGATGTTTTTGCGGTCTGTCTGAATGAATTTCACATATTTTAACAATTAGTAAATTCATTTTACTTTAAAACTATTCCAATCCATGCGTAAAACCCAAAATGGCAGGCATGTCATTACAGGAAATGTGGTTGGTTTTTTGTTGTACCAATGTTGCCTATATGTTTTTAAAATTCACACTGTACCAAGAAAATCAGTCCATTTCAGTACAGGCAATGAGTGTCATCATCATCATCGTTACACCCTGATTGTTTTTTTTACAATTATAGCTGTAAGTTCTGTAAGTGCTTTCTGATTCAGGAGGGCTGTTATGTGCAAGAAACCAAAATCATTGCAACCTCCGCACTGAGCACCATATTTTAAAGCTATAACGATCTCACAGAGGGATTAATTTTGCCCCCACCCCCAATCTAATAATTTTATACGAATCTTAAAAAACAAAGGAAATAGAATTGATTGGTTTTTTTCTTGAAATCATCTAATATGTAATACATATTAGATGATTGCTTTTGGTCATAATGATAGATTGCAACATTATTACTGAGTGGTCTTAAGTATATACCTCAATCAGGATGCATCGTAAGAATCGTTGACATGTTGTTGGCTCTAATATTTAAAAGATCAACCGATGTGAATTTTTCATAGTATGATCTTCCCACTTCGGTACTATTGAGTGCAATTTGGTTATGCGAATGTGATTTCGGAGCGAATGAGAAAAAGAGATGAGTGGATATGTGAATAAATCAAAGTTTTTGGGAATTCGAAAAGTCATACCTTACGTTGTTAGATAATATGCTCTTTTTACAAATCTATCCAATATATGAAGTTCTTTATAAAAGAAAATTTGCAATTTTGCATAGATATATACGTATTTATTTTAATGAGGAAAGAAATGATCTTATCTGAACACTTATAAAATTAAAATCCTATTATGAACAACAAGTTTGTTTGAGCTTATTTCAAATAGTTTTTACAAAAAATTAAGGCGGGTGCATTTGATAAAGCTTTATTAATTTTATTTGGTAATTTAATTTGAGTTTGATGTCCTGTCTTTAAAATTAAATAATAATAAAACTAATAATAATAATAATAAGAGTTCATAGTTAATGGTATTCCAATTTTTCATTTAAACATTTTTGAAGCCATAAAGAATTTGATATTTAGTAAAAAGTCAGATTGGATGTAAAAGTAGTTTATGTTGCATAAAATGAGCTGATTGCGAATTAACCCCACACCAATACTTCAGACTCCTGTCTTTAGCGATGCATATTAACATGAAAAAAGAACTTGACAATGAGAAGGTTTGGTCTCTTTGAAACGAGGGGACTGCGGTGAAAAAAGAGGTGGATTAACTTTGAAATGACGTCAATGATAACTTTTTAGGATTCTCCGGCAATCCTCTTGAGCCTAATTTTAAAACAGATCAATTGTCAACGTCATCATAGCTTTAAAGATCATACCTCAAGAGCTTCGTCGTCCTTTCCAGGTTCGGAAAGAGCCTTTTCTGCCCATTTCTTTGCGGCTTCTTTGTCTTTCAACCTATCATAACATTGTGCGATTCGAGCAATTGTGTAGATCAACTTAGGATTTACTATATTTGAGAAGTTTTATATCCATTTATAAGAAACCAGCTTACCTCTGTAAGATTCTAAATAATATCTCAGTGCCTCATCGAAAGAGGAATCTGGTGGTTTTTTAAAGAAAACACCGGCGAGTTCTCGCTCAAATCTATTAAGATTTGCAAATTCAAAGCACCACGCTCCGAGACAATGTAGAAGGACGAAATATTGTGAGTCAATCTCGTAGGCTTTCTAGTGTAAAATATTAAATAAATGGAACTATTTTACATCGAAATACTCCCTGATGTCATACGCAAGTTCAATTCTCCTTTTCTTTCCTTGTTCCAAAGATTCCAATGATAACAAAATGCCGTACCACTAAACATCGACTTTAGTTTAAAAGTCTTCATACAGTATTGCAGTAACAGTCATCTGGATATTTCTCCACGGCCATTTTCATAACACTGAGGCCTTCTTCCAACCACTTCTTCCTTGAGGGTCTATCTGTCTTGCCCTTTGTAAAAACTGGTAAATAATAGGGTATTCAATAAGCTTACTCAGGTAACGAATCGCTTTGGCAAATCTCCAGAGAAGTTCAGCAGGTACATCATCGTAATTACCATCGGGCCTCCTGAGCATGTCGTAGACTTCTTGATATCTTTCTGCATCGTTAAGTTCGTCAATTTCGCTTACTCGTATACTCATACTCGTATTACAATTAAGACGTCTATTGAGAGTCACGTGTAAATGCAATAACAAAATTATGAAAGTGGTCGACTTACTTTAAATCTGAGAAATGATAAAAACCAATCAAAAGAAACAAAAACTTTAGATTGACCTGAATCTACTGGTAAGTTCAAGGTCACTAAAATGAGCCCCATCAATTAAATTAAAGGCAAAGAAGATAGAAATGTAAACTTTAAGTTGAATATGAATGCCAGTGATTAAAGTCCTTAATTATAATGACTTTTAAATGCCTTGGTTTGATATGGCCATGCTTAAATGACATACGTAGTTGCAACGGTATTGTACTGAAGTTATATCATCATTAACTCTGTAATACATTTATGTCCTACTTATATGCTGCACGATAAACAGTTTAAAAGCTAACATTAACCCCCCCCCCTCCCTCCTCAAAAAAAGCAATGAATTAGTATTAGACAACAATAGAAGAATTCAGGTAGGACATAAAAGTGATTGTATTGTTCAAAATGTGCCGATTAGGGATTCCCATTATACCAAAACTCCAAGCCCGTGTCTTTAGAAAGCATATTAAATGTGAGGAGAGTGTTTGGACAAGAAAGGTTTGGATTGTATTAAAACAAGGTGGTTGCGTCACCAATCGATTACAAAATAACATCTACGCTACTTCTTCAGAATTTTCCTGCATTTCTCTTGAGCCTAATTAAAATAAATTTGGTAATAAATAATTTTGGTTGTAAAAAAATCCTACCACAAGTGCTTCCTCATCTTTCCCAGGTCGAGAAAGAGCTTTCTCTGCCCACTTTTTGGCTGCTTCCTTGTTTTTTAATTTATCATAGCATTGAGCAATTCGTGCAGAGGTAAATAACAAATTAGGATTCACTAACTCTAAGCCACTGTTTAAAATCTAAATTACCTTGGTAGGATTCTAAATAATATCTTAGCGCTTCATCGTAAGAGGATTCAGGAGGTCTAGAGAAGAACATGGCAGACATTTCTCGTTCAATTTTACTATAATGTGCTACTTCAAAACACCAAGTTCCGAGACAATGCAGGAGAACGAAGTTTTTTGAGTCTTCTTCGTATGCTTTCTAATATCATAAGGACAATAAAGTAATGCAATTTACATCGAAATATTCCCTGATGACATAAGCAAGTTCAATTCTTCTTTTTGGTCCTAGTTTCAAGGATTCCAAGGATAAAAGGATGCCATACCACTAGAATATACGATTAAATTAAACCCCATCCATACCGTATTGCATTGGCTGTCATTAGGGTATTTCTCTACTGCCATTTTCATTAAACTGAGTCCTTCATCCAGCCACTGCTTCCTCAATTGCTTATCGTCTTTGCCCTTTGTAAAAACTGGAAATAATTAGATTTAATTTTAAACCAACCTAAATAACGAATTGCTCTTCCAAGTCGCCAGATAAGTTCTGGGGGCAGTGAACTATAATCTCCATCCTCTTTCCTGAGCTGGTCGTATATTTCCTGGTGTTTATCTAACTGATATAATTCATCGAGTTTTTTTAAGTAGCTCTCGCTCATAGCACTTCTGTTTAACAGAATGCGATTTGAAGAAATGATATACGAAAGTCAGATGAAGCTAAACTCACCATATGGTTACTAAATTTCAAAAGTGCATCCATAAGTACAAAAACTACAATTGACCTGAATCAGTTAGCATGCTCATGTTCATTTCGCGGTATTTTAATCCTCTGTTAATGGAAAAATACACTAGAAGTAAAAATTAAGTTTGGCATTACTAATTAAGAGCAATGGTATTCGATTTTATTCCAGTAATATTCTTATTTTTTGTTTGCGTTCGTCCACCGAACTCCTTCGTGGTCATTGTTGATGCCTATAATAATGTTTTTATTAATAAATAATAAATGAATGGAATTAAATTATTAAACGCCGGATGTTCTTAATATTCGATGTCTGCATGGCATTGGTTAGGCGAAATTGAAAATTTTAATTGATGTAAAGCTTTATTTAAAATCATTTTTATTAACGAACGGTAAAGTCTTAAGGTTCCAAACATCGAATTTGAGCTTAAGCAAGCCAATGTGAGAGTCTTAATTTGTTTTATTTTTAAAATGAATTAAAGGTATATCATGTCCACACGTCATCACTAAATACAAAGCCATTTATCGATTTTCCTAAAATTGAAGGCAATACGATTTATATTTCCCTCTGAATCACTGATTCCCACCTAAATGTTATATGAAAATTTGCGTGAGTTTAAACAAATTTCCAGTTAGAGCACTCAAAATCCAATTGCTTTCGTTCAATTAATTTTATACGAAATTATGATATTCATGCGTTTTCATGTTACTTTAAGTACATTTTGGAACATGAGAACTTGATGGCGTCACTCTGGTGTGATAGTTCTCTACTAACATCGCTTGTTTGAATACATAGGTCTAGGGGAGGCAACTCTAGACTCTTAACGAGTTAAGCACTTAAGTTAATAAATAATAGCTCGCAATTAAATACCGAAAATCATTCAAAACCAAATTGGTTTAGTAAAATAACGATTTCGTTCGATAGTTTCGAGAATTAAATATTAAATTGTTAGTATTGCTAAATCTAAATTTGTCAAACATATTCCAATGTATCAATAATACCGCGGGAAAACATTTCTATTCCTTAGACGTTTAGCAAAATACAGGATTTAACTTTTAAACTCTAAAAGTTGTCTCCTTGGAAGTTTAACGTCTTTCTTAATCGGGTATATAAATATTAAGGGCTTTAAGGATTTAATTTCAGTAAAGAGACCTGGCGTGCTTTAATTTTATATTTATTAAAAAATTCATTAACTTCACTGGAATAAATATGCATCCCATTACACCCTCCCCACCCCCAAAAAAAGTTATTAAAACTACCACCTGGAAACAATGACAAGGGGAGATGATAAATATTCAAGAGTTTATGAGAAACAGAACTGAAATTTATGGAAATAAGTAAGGAATAAAGATTTAAAAGTATTCTTTAATTTCATTTAGCATCCAGATATTTATTTCAATGAGAAATATAATTTGGGGTAACATAGGCTTTCTAAATAATTCAAAAATGATTTACCATGATAAATCTTGATTCCTATTTTAGCCTTATAATTTGTATCTTTACTAAAGATTTGGAGTGAATAACTGATTTTATATCAATAAAATGTCTCTTTCCCCAACAGATAATCATTACTATTTGTTTTAATATTTAAAATGGACGTAATTGGTCAAGGAGTCCTTTTAAAGCAACCGGATTTACATTTTTCTGGATGTTTTTACTAGAAATACGTAAGTATATTATTTTTATATTAGTTTCTCATTATTTTTATTTCTATCTTTTTAAGAAGCCAAATCATTCACATATCCTCAGCCATGTCTGACAACGCAAGGCTTATTGATGAATGTGAAAATCTATTAGAAAAAAATGAACTTCGGGAAGTTTATGATAAATTAAATGTCATAAAAGATATGGACGTGGAATTGATGAGTATTTTTGCGAGAACTGTTCGATTTATGGGTATGAATCTATAAAAAAGAATAATATATTTATATAGTCAACTCTAATTGCGCAAAAAACAAAAAAGAAAAGGAGCTTTGGATTGAACGTGGTGTTGAAGTGCTGAAAGAAGGTGTTGAAAAGTATCCAAACGATTGCTTAAGCAACACTGTTAGTTATTTGTTTATTTATTTATTTTGCATAGTGGTACGGAATTATGTTGAATGTAAAGTCCAAAGAAGCAGGTGTTAATGAAAGAATTAAGTTGGGATATGAAATCCGTGATTACTTCGAGGTAAGCTCATCAATTTATTATTCATCTTATGAATCTATTGCAGAAAGGTCTTAAAGCTAATCCTCAATCCTACATAGCAAATCACTGCATGGGTTCCTGGTGCTATGAAGTTTCTTCATTGAGTAAAATTGCCCGGGCCTTCGCTTCAACCTTTTTCAGCAGTCCTCCATCTTCCAGTTTTGAGGAGGCTTTGGAATACTTCAAAGCTGCCCAAAGCGGTAATCTTTTTGAAATTTGTTTAATGAGGTTATCCTTTAGCCGATTCTAGCAACATGCTTAATATGTGCCGTCTTGCTCAGTGTTATGATAAACTGGGCAAAATTTCAGAAGCTAAAGAATGGGCTCTCAAGGCCATCTCACTCCCAGCAAGGGATTTTGAAATGGAAGAAGCTCTTAATGAATGCAAACATATTGCAGCTAAAAAAGGTTGACACTGCTATTGAATTCGGAATGGAATAAATTTAATTTGTTCTTTTGTTTGAATTTCTAGTCCATATTTTGACTTTTAGTTCTTGAACTTCCAAATTCTTCTAGAAATCGATTATTGATTCCTTTACACTTCTTTAGAATAAAGTCGTGGATTCATAGTGGGGGGGGGTGCATTTCCACGTATCGGATCTGAAGTTTTTTGGCCACAGTGCTTAAAGTTTCGTTTGAGCAATGTAGCATAATCAGTTTGAATATTTAATTGAAAGCGTCAAGATAAATTGGATTCTGAAGTAGTTTGTCAATACTTCGAAACTTCGACTGAATCAATGATTTAGCTCATTGTTTGCATGAGTAACTTACATTCGCTATAAATGTATATAATATTTGACTTTGTTTTCTTACACAAAAATTATTTAAAACGATAAAAATACAAGCTATAAGCAAAAGGTCAAATTAGCTTTCAATAATTTTAAACAGGGTTATTAGCTTCGAATCTATAGAATTATGGGGAAATGTCAATTTCAAAGTTGAATTCTCACAACCCACTGCGTTATAAAAACATGTGAAATAGCCCTAATTCCCTTGGGAATTAATCAAATTCAGAATATTTTTGGAGCGTCCGTTCAGTAATCTCAGGTATTCTTTTGAGTTTGGTAACATCCTTCACCGTATTATTATAAAAATGTTTTATTCTTTAATTTTCTTATGTAAATTCGTCTGGGTATGGTTACTTGCTTTAAAAAATGTATTTTGAAAATATTCTAATAAGTTTCATTCTTAACTCCTCTTCAAATTAACTAGAGAAGCGTTCGCTGACTTTTTTTCATCGTTTTGCTCTTCCACCATATAAATCCAATTTTCTGCATTTCACTACAAATAATATCATTTGCTATCACCTACCAATTATCGTTATTTTAAATATTGCGTATAATTTCTTCCGTAATATGGGCTTTTCTTAAAATGTAGCCTGCTTTCTTACTCTACCTTGCAATGTATATATATCGTACCTACATAAATTTTTAGCAATAAGTCGATTTTATGGGAGACGTCTATAAATCAGCTGATTTCACTTCAACGTAAGGGATCCCAAATGCATTTGGGGGGGGGGGGGGGGGGGGGGGGGGGGGAGAGGGGGGAGGGGTGATCAACAAGTATTTTATATAATGAAATCTTACCTTATCTTTGAAATAGTAAAAACGTTTCACAATTATCAATGCAAAACTAATTTAAAAATATTAACAAACAATTAGAGGGGAGTGGATTCAAAGAAGTCTACGAAAAAAGTACATGGTGTGGATAATTTGGACTTGAAACTTTCGATTTGCAGGTTAAAGAATATATGTTAAAATTTTCTTATTAGTTTTGGCCTTGGCCAGAGGTGCAAAATGAAACGGAAGAACTGATCCATTACAAAGTGGTGGAAGGGCTGTTGAGAAGTACCCTAAAGAACATTTGAATGTTTGTTAATTTGCATCTAACTTATTTTCTTCCAGTGGTTATGAAGTTGGCTTATTGTCAAATCTTGGGAAGATAGCGTAAATGAGAACATCACGTTGAGACATGAAATTCAATTTAATTTAAAGAAAGTACTCTCTGCTTAACTTTCAGCAAATATTTTGGAAGGCTTTGAGGCTGATCCAAGATCCTACATAGCGAAACATTGTATGGGCTCCTGACACCTAGAATTTGCCTGACAATGTAAAATTAAGAACTCTTCGCAGCAACCTTCTTTGAATAGTCCTCCCCAGCCCTTCTTCTACTTTGTCAGAAGCTTTGAAATGTTCCCTGATTGCCCAAATGTTTAGAATCATTCAATTTCTTATTAACACTTTATTCTGATTGGCCCGGGATGTGCGATAGACTTACCTCCACGTGGTGCACCCTGGACAACGTATACTCATACGGCTAAAAAGTCTATTAACCGGCAGTTGACTTCTCACTTCAAACTACCATCACCCCATTGTATGTCATATTCCACCACTTCCACAGTACTCACCTTACCCTACTCTCGACCTTTGTGTCTGTCTCATTTACATCTCTTAAACACTCTTCTGTCCCCCCCCATCTCGACTTTTTTCTCTTTGATATTCCTACCCCTCTATGAAGCCTAAAGTCAACTAAAGGGCTAATGATAACGATCAAAACGCCTGCCATTTGTTATAAATAATAAATAAATAAATAATTCTGATTGGCCCCAAACGAACCACTAAATACTTTCCAAATTGACGCCTTTAGTGGAATTATTGAACCAAACGCTCTAAAATTCAACCTTATTGATATTGACGAGTGTTGACAACGTTGGATAGTCTAAATTAGGCAAAAAATAAATTTGTCTTCTCTAGTTTTATGTGCTTCCATTGCAGTACCCTTCTTTTTAAATTTGCCTTCAAAGTTTATTTATTTATATCAAATGGCAGGCGATTTGATGGTTA
>UZAE01001613.1:0-12288 GCA_900617975.1 Rodentolepis nana
CATACAACTATGCTCATATATTTTTTTGCAATCATTTGCAATTGACTTTTATTTATGCCATTTGTAGCGGACTGCTACTTTATCAAAGGCCGACTGACTCAGAAATCTCTATGGCGGATCCTCCTACATCTAGCTAGACTCCCAGAACCAGCTAAGCTATAGCAGAGCTATGAAAGGAAACAGACGTGTAGCACGGAGCACGTTTATTCAGGATGTATATTGCGGATCAAGTGTACACGCAGGAAGCTTAATCATGATCAGGATGATGGATTAGGTTAAACAAACAGAGGTTAATGATTGATCACTGTTTGTACGGTTGCACCTCCCAATCCTGGCGTGCAGGCATGCGATGACGTTCCCGCACATTTCAAATAGGTTCATTTGAAGGAAGTCAGTTACACCTTAATTCTCCTTAAATGCATATTTAACGATCTATATTAGAAAGAAGAAATCTTTTATTTTATTAATTTTAATCATTAGAGAACAACGGGACATTCGAGTAAGCAAAATGTACTTAATAAGGGATCAAGTAGGATTATGTAACACGATCATGATATTTCGCCTTTTGAATGAGTTAAATTCTGGTAGAAATTAGCTTGTAAATCCTCTTAAGAGGTATTACTCACCTAAATGTCCTAAATCTGGATTTTCCCTATTTGATTCATGGTTGTCTTCATGACCTCACATCCGCCCGTGAAATAGTTGGGCACGCCACTACGATTCACCCGTATCATTTAACACCGCCGAGTAGATTGACAAGTCCTTTGTGTCAACGTCAATTCAATCTGTAATTTACGACAACTTGTAATTTTAACAAGGCTCCTAAGCCTTCCAAGCGCTAATTCTCGCCAAGGGCAACTTTTGGTAGCACTTATTTTCGAAGATTCGGGGTGCTCGACAGACTTACCTCCACGTAGTGCACCCTGGGCAACGTATACTTATACGGCAAAAAAGTCTATTGATCGACAGTTGACTCCTGACTTCAAAATACCATCACTTTAACTGGCAGTTGACTTCTGACTTCAAACCACCATGACCTCACTAAACTGGCAGTTGACTTCTGACTTCAAATTGCCATCACCCCAAAACCGGCAGTTGACTTCTGACTTCAAACTACCATGACCCCCTGGGTAACGTATACTCATACGGCAAAATCTATTTGTGCGCCCTGGGCAACGTATACTCATATGGCAAAAAAGTCTATTACCTACGCCCTGGGCAACGTATACTCATACGGCAAAAAGTCTATTAATATGGCTATTGACTTCTGACTTCAAACTACCATCACCCCATTGTATGGCAGTGACTTCTGACCCCACTGTATGTCATATTCGACTAAGGCAGTTGACTTCTCACTTCAAACTACCACCACCTCATGCACTATGGGCAACGTATACTCATATGGCAAAAAAGTCTATTAACCTGCAGTTGACTTCTGACTTCAAACTACCACGACCCCCAAACTCCTGACTTCAAAATACTATGGCCCGACTATTTGTCATATTCGACCCCTTCCATAGTACCCATTTTACCTTTTTTATGCCTTTGTGTCTGTCAGTCTGGATGTCTGTTTCTTTTACACCTGTGAATCAATCTTCTGTTCCCCCTCTCGACTTTTTGTCACTTTGATGTTCCTTCTCCTCTCTGTGAAGCCCCGAAGTCAGCTTCAGGGCTAATGATAACCATCAAAACGCCTGTCATTTGATATAAATTTCAGGGACAGTTTCACTGTGGTCTTTGAGCTCTTCTGTAAGCAAATGGGACCAATGGACATTCTACCGCAACAAATCTCATTGCAAAAATTGTGAAGAATATCAGACAGTCAAATAAATAACTAAGATAAAATTGATTTTCATTGAATTAATTAATTGGCATCATGAGTAAAAAAACGGATGAGAAATTTTTTTCATTCTCCAATTCTTATTAAAATTTAATTATGCCTCAACTGCGCATAAGGCGTGTGGTCATCTAATTTGATAACCTCTGCATTTTATGTCTACAAAAAAGCTCTTTCACAACAAAGTCTATTGAGAAAAATTCTTTCCACCTTGCAATTAGATAATAGCATTTAATCTAATTTATAGTGCTAGTACGACGTATAAATGTAGTTGAATAATAATAGGATTAGAAATTTGAGTCCTTTGTAGAGTTTTGCAGTGTTTGGTTTTTTCAAGCCGAAACTTGTAGTTGGTGTAGAGGAATGTACTGTTAATGACAACTATCTGACATTAGAAATTACAATCCTATAATAACGATCAAAGCTCATTATGAAATTATTTAAGGTCAAATTGGAGGCTCTCTTTAGAGAAACTGGCATTTGGCTATTCAAATAAGTGAATTTACACCGATAAGTATTGATCTCACAAACAATGACAAGCCGAACAAGCTGACACCGTTCGCATTATTAATACTCTTGGAAGTACGCATGGGACGATTTTCATTAAAGTATAATCAAAATGTTCTTGTAGGCAATAGATAGACGAATAGACTAGACATAAACTGGAGTCTAAAAGTATTATGTTGCCCAATTTCCATATATGGGGTGCGATTCCCATTTTGATATCCACGAGTTGAATCGATTTTCAGCTTGTAGCCAGCTTGATTTAATTTAATGATTTTTTAATATTTTTAGAAATGAATAGATTGCTGATACATTTCAAACAACATAGCTCTGTTGAAGCACAAGATAAGAGCATGCTGCTGTTGCTAGGATGTCTCCTATGTCAATCCACTGATCACATGCCCCTATCTCGCCCTCTACATTATGTTTCGCAAGATCAAAAGGCTAGAAAGTGCCTGAATCGTTCATTTAAGAATGCGAAAACATGTAACTATGTTTAGGAGGGTCCCAAGAAGAACGAAACCGGTGTCTTAGTTAATCGTCAGACCGCCAAATGCACAATTAATTGTTCATCGACTTGAGTAGAACTCTACTAACTTTTAACTGCATTTGTATTTGCTCAGCAAGTGAACCACCAAAAAGTGATTGATTTGCGTTCAATCTATAAGAAGCGTAGTCTTGAAATTATAACTTCACTTTTAAACAAAAAGTAATCACAGCTCTCTCTCTTCAAATTTTCGAACATATTTTATAGGAGACAAAATGACACCCTCTTTCATTTTAGTCAAATTTGCACTTATGTAGTACTATTGATGACAAATAGTAGTATAGTTTTTAATCTTGACGCTTAAAGCCACCCCCGATCACAGATTCGTCATTTACGATTTTCCCAAATGCAATTTATTCATTATCTTATTATTTAGATAGCTCCAATCACGCCGAATTTAATAACAAAAGCCTTAAAACTAATCTTTAGCGTCTCATAAACACACCTTTTCAATTATTGCCTTAAAAAATCTGCCTATTTGAAATACATCAATTTTTTTTGCCAATTGTTTAGTCGTTAGCGTCTCTTTAGATAATTCAATTGTGAACCACAACTTGGTAGGGGGTTAAGTCTCGTTGCAATTGTAGGCATGCGTACTAGTTTTTTTGTAATAAACTAAGTCTGAAATGCTTTAGCGCTGTTATGGCTACAAATTTCCGAAAAAGAGTTTCAATAAGGGGGTTGCTGGAAGAAGACTTTCATCCAAAATGTTGCATGTGTTAAGAGTGGATAGCAGCATCACTTTCATCTTTAAGATTTGCATGGGCTTAATCTAACTAAAGCTCGCATTCCCTATTTTACCAATAGCCAAGGTATTTTAGTTGACAACAGGCCATACAAATTTTAAATTTGGGGTGCGTAATAGACTTACCTCCACGTGGTGCACCCTGAGCAACGTATGCTCATACGGCAGAAAGTCTAGTAACTGGCAGTTGACTTCTCACTTCAATCTACCATCACCCCACTCTATGTCATATTCCAATACTTCCACAGTACTCACCTCACCTTTTCCCACTTTTGTGTCTGTTTCTTTTACATCTTTGAAGCACTTTTCTCTTCCCTACCGCCCCCCCCTTCCCGACATTTTTCACTTTGATTTTCCTTCCCTTCTGTGAAGCCTGAAGTCAACTAAAGGGCAAATGATATGAATGAATTTTAAATTTTGTTTCCTTTTCATCCGATTCTTTCATGATAGAACTCTGTGAAGGCAATGCGGATTGCAAAAAAAGTTATTGCCATCAGGATTGCCTGCTTAGTGTCTAATCCCTTCAGTAAAATCAAACAAAATCGGTTTTATTCACCGCGTAGCAATATGTGAAGTGTTGTATATATATGCAGTATATACAGTATATGCTAAATAGCCACGCAAAATTGCCCATGAAAACCAGAACTCAATGCTTACACTGAATTAGGCGAGGGCACGAACGCTGCAATTTAACGCGATTTTTAGCAAATATTGATTTTTCTTTCAATTCTATTCAATAATCCGTAATCGATTGAAAACGCGCGACTGGAAACGAATGTTTGCTCTCTAAAACTGAGCAGAGGTGGTGGTGGTGGTGGTTGGTGGGGGGGGGGGGGGAGCCTTGTGGAGCCAAATTCTAGACTACTTGATGATGATGTCATTCACACCGTTGAATATTTAAAAAGGTATTCTGCTCAGATAAGGACAATTTAGGCCAAGAACTAATAATTTACTACAATCATTTAATCTAATTCTTTTCAGTTATTGTTGAGTGAAAATTTGTTGCGCTGTTTCCCTAATAATAGTTGCATTAGCATATTCAGCGTGTAGTTAATACATTAACGAAAGTCAGAGGCTATAATTTTTATGGAATAAGTAGGATTATAAAGGAAAGAAATTCCCCGAGGAGCTAAGTCAATACGTTTAAACCATCGTGATATTTTCTTGAGGCAATTGATTTTTTAAATGAGCTAGATGTTAAAATTCTACACGGAAAACTGGGGACGTCTTTGCATTCAGTAAAGGGAAGGAGGAGGAGGTGAGGGGGGAGGAAGAGTGGAAAAAGCAAGTTTGGGTCACATAAGGGGTGGAGTAGAAATTGGCGTAATATACGGAAGCAGATAAAGAAAGAAGCATTAAACGTATGATCAAATAGAGGTTTTAGGTTTGTTCATTAGCTCTTCTATATGATGATTTTGAAGTCATTTCTCATTGCAGAAGGACCGATGTCGTTTCGAACAATCGGCCTATCCACAAGACGGTCACATTTGATAATTGGGCCTACATACCTCTCCCCATCAGCAAGGATCTAAAATTGGTACGATAAATATGGTTATTCAACACTCTAATATTTCAAAAAAATGATAGGTATTTAATAAGTCACCTCTATGTAGTAGGTACAAGAGAAGTCATCAACGGCGACAGAAGGGGTAGTGGAGCTAATATAATTGTCCAAGTCGTAGTGGCTTGAATCCCACTCAGTCTTGGGAACCAGAGGTTGTGTCTTCAAATTGTCTTGGAACTTTCTGAGGACTTCGTTAGATTTGCTTGAAGTATCTTTTGTAGATCCCAAGTCTGCAACTGTCGTCCTATCATTAAGACCGATTTGGGGACACCTGACAATACGTATAACAGTAGCATGAACTTTCTTTGGCTTGTCGTAACCTCCTTCTTGTTTATTGTAACCCACGGAGTAATCGAATCCTTCTGTATCGTTGAAGTACTTGTTAAACAACTACGGGGGGATGGAGATAGACAATTAAAAAGGCTGATAATGTAAAACCTCAGTACCCGGCTATAAATTTACCAAGAGATCGTAGTTATTGTCGCGATCAGCATAGCCAATGTTTCTTTCTCCGAGTGCTGGAACCTTTATGGGAACCCGACCGGTTCTTTCGAGATTATTTCCAATGCGTACTGCAGCTTCAGCCGAGTAGCTAAAATAATAAACTAAATGAAAGAATTCATTTGGAAATCACTACTTAAATTCATTTGAGTAGGATTACTTGTTGATGACTGTTTTGCCATCAAGAGAAGCGTAGATGAAGGAGGGAACTTGATTTTCAGGAACAAAGAGGTCAAATTTAACTTCGTTTGCGCCTGCTGGAAGAGTTATTCTCTTTGGAACGGTTTCAATCAGATCGAAATCACTTGGAATGGAACGAGGAGGCTCTTGGGTGGAACTTGATGGCGCATTTTCATCATCGAGAATATTAAGTGCTGGCCTACGATTTGGAAGGAGTTTCAACTCTGGCGTGATTCCCCTCTCATCAAGTGGTTTCTGAAAGACAAAATGCTTGCCGTTTGATTGCCTTCGATAGAATGCACCGACCAAAAGCCATGCAAACTTACAACAAAAACGTCGCCTTTTGGAGTTGTCTTAGCGAGGGTCTTGTTAATATCGATGTGAATGGAATCGATGGTAGCGGGTTTCTTTAAGCTGAAGAACACTCGACCTGGTATAATGCGATTTTCTTGAACCTCACTCTGTCTCAACTCAATGCGCAATTCATTAATGTACTCGTGGTTGGGTTCTATAGTCCATGAGCTGTAGACTTCCCATGGCTGCGTATCGCTAGTTGCGAAGCTTAAATCTTCCTCAGCACGCTAAAATAAATGCATAAATAAATGAATGAATAAGCGAAACATCAACGCAGCAATTTTTTTAGTGAAAACTCACATCTCTAAGACGTTCCTTGAAAGTTTCTGAAATGTGTCAGGTTGATGGTGGTTAGAGTTATGCCGCATTTTGAAATAAAATACTAAAGCAAATATTATAACTATACCCGTTGTGACCAACATCTCCATTAAACGATACTTAGGAGCATATGTTCTTTTGTCATGCTCGGGTTCTTCAACTATAATTAAGGAATAGAAATAATGACGAAAAAAGGAGATTTTTCATTTTTTTTTATTTTGCAAGGTAAAAAGCCTTACGTGGGAAAAAGATGGGTTCGGCTCCGAGCGTTTCATATTTTGGAGTATAAGAACCTAAAATTTTCAAATAAATTGGATACCAGACAGTGTAGAATGGGTTATCAATATCTGCAATGGAACATACGCGCTTTAGGGCCTTCTCTGTCAACAACCAATGGCTTTTGGAAATTTTTATCCCTACCTAAAATTTAATTGAATCTCAAGCTATTATATTTTTATTTAATGCAATGAAATCCAAAGGTTATGCTCACTGATATCCGTATGCCCGACAATTGCCTTATTTGGTGTAAGTGCATCTCTGCCTTCTGCAAAAAGGAGAGGATCACATTTACTACTTAAAAAATTCAGTACGGTCCTATTAACTATATTAATTCAATAAAACGAACCGATTTCTTTCACTGTTTGGAATCTTTTCTGTATTGGTGGGCCGACATTAATAGGAGGTTGAGTCATTACTAAGATAGCACGAGAAAGGTTTTTTTCAAATTTATTGAAATCACGAAATCATAAAAATTCAAAAGGGCATTCCTACCTGCATCGGGGCGGGCACTTTTCACAACAGCCTCAACAGAAGCTCTCCTTTTTCGCGGTTCTAGAACGTTAATGAAATCATCAAGCTTTGAATTTCAAACAAATTTTTTATAAATAAGGAATATTATATATATATATATTTTAATTAGTAGATGGTTCGAAAATATTGCCATTGTATAAAATGAGCCAGAGGGGATTTTTGAGGGGAATTGATGTATTTATTTATTTATTTTCATTGTTGGATGATAGTTTTAGAGACGGATATTTTTATTTCTAGGTGCTGGATAATTCGAATTTGAGAGACACTGATATTATTATTTTCAGAAACACCACACACTCAAAGATACCTGAATACATTACATGACGATCTATTAAAGAAGAATATTTAAAAAATTAAAAAATTAAATTAATAAAATAATTTGATTGTGTAATTACTTCAAACTTTGAAAGTTAAGGGCGCTTAATTTTCAAAAGCACAATTCAGTCCTTTTTTCACAAGGCTCTCAATTGCTATCTTTGCCAGAAAATTTAATTTTACAAGTATTCAATAATAGAAATTATGATATCGTAATGTGGTTTTGTGTGCAAAATTGAATTGACGTACTTTCAAAAAATTTAACAAAAGGAGACACAGAGGCCTCAATTATCAGACCGATTAATTAAATAATTAATAAGTTTGCATGGCTCCATGTGCAAAGTCTAATTAATGAAATAATAAAGAAAGTAGACTAACGTCTTGCAGGACCACCTATAAGAAAAAAAATGAAAAAACGAGATAAGTTAAAATAGGTCTAAATTTTGTAAACCTGATGAAGAACACGGTGTTGTGAACTTGCCAATGTCATAGAAACTGCTATTTTTGTCAGTTCTTCGACCACTCATCGAGGATTGAGCTTAAATCAACAATTCGGATTTTACAATTTAGTTATATTAAGAGTTTTACTGTTAAATATTTACTATTTTTTCAACGAAAAAAAAACACCATAAACACAATGTCAACAAAATGTTTACCGCGTCGCTGGCGGTTCGCTTTTTCCTCCGAAACTTAAAACATAAATAAAAAGGAAATTAAAATGCGCACCAATGAAGGCGAAACTAAACGCAAATTAATATAACAAATAATGCTATGCATTCACCATTAAAAATTGCGAAAAAATAACTGTTCACAATAAAACAAAATTTTTATTTCCCTAAAGCTGCCGATTTATTGGTAGGGGGCATTTTTCGCGATATTTTAAACATGCTAGGTTATGAAACTGTTTAAATGCTAATGAAAACGATGAAAAAAGGATTTGAAACCTACAGTAGAAATCGGAGCCATAGTCATAAGTGCTGGACTTGCTTCGTTGCCAACCTATTTTTTTTGGAATATTTTATTTCAGTACATTCTTCCCAGAACATAAAATATAAATTTAAATTTAAATTTATTTCCATTTACCTTTGCCCTTTTCCCTAGTGCCTCTACCTTGAGGTCGTTCAGCTAGAAAATAGCAAAGTCTTATTAATATACTCTCTCTCTATCTCTCTCCCCACAACGCTTCGCCACTGGGATTAGATTAGTTGAAATCGCAATGACTCCAATGCAGTTTCTACTAATTGGGTTAAAGTGGAGTTTGCTCGTGTGTTGAGTTTTGCCAGGAGTTAGTTAAATTATGCAAGTGTGAGCTTACCATGCGAGGGTGCTATAATGGCGGATAATTTTGAGCACAGAGTTTAAGATAATGAATTTGCTGGGTTCTAATTATTTAATTGTAAATAAGTCGATATTCCTTAATAGTTATAGCTAATTGAAAACTAAAGCCAAGACACCTTAAGATTTTCACAATTGCCTTATTAATTATACGTTATTATTGCATGACCTATAAAAATATTGAATAAGATCATTTTTTAAAATATTACTAAATTACTTCTCTAAAACCCATTTTCAAATTTGTAGCATATAAGAAGATGACATACCATATTTCAACACAACTGGTTTATTCCTTGAGTAGCCACCTTTTGTATCTGGAACAAAGTTAACAAGATAAATTTCTAGAAACGTCCTTTTAGGCTTTATCTGGGAGATTTAAATTGGTAGTATTTATCAAGGATGAATTTCATAAGTCCATTTTCGTGGACTAGATAAATGCATCCCAAACGAGCCACCATAGTTTATCATGCGTTTGTTTGAAGGAAGTACAGTTGAAAGCATTATAAGTAAGAAAATGCGCAAAGGCTTGAAGGATAAAAAATGGAAGATATGGACTCACAAGCCCCAGCAACCATGTTTTCGAGGTAGGCGCAGGACTGTCTGTTGGGGGTTCAATAACTCTGTCACGAGTTAAAGTGAGGAGGTTTTAAATGACTCCATGGCGATGCACTTCATCTCGCCTTTCTATTGGTTCATGCCAACTCATACTCATGAATCGGGGACTCGCGTGTGGGTTCGCACTGAAAATGTTGAATATTCTAATAGGGTTTTATGGGGGCCTACTTTTACCCAGTGTAATGGTAAAATAGATGAGATGAATGTCTTAATTCAATTAAATATGCAATTATTTAAAATTGATAATATGTGAGTAGGCAAAAATTCATCCCCATTTCACTATTTTAATAATTAATTGGTGTGGATTGAAAAGTAACATCCGACTCTCAGTATTATTGATTTAATAATGAGAAGAGCTAATTGAGCTATTAGTCTTAGCAACGTCTACATTACTTGCAGAAGAAGAACTTAATATGGTCCAACAGCCTTCATTCAGGCAAACATAATTGCCTCACTCACTGGATTGCTATTTTTATAATTTACTAAGCAAAAAGTCTTATGTCTACTCTCCTCTGTTTAAACCTTCAGTACACACTGTTAGCACAACTTAGGGGAATATTCATTGGCTTTTAAGAACTTAAAAATCAAATTTATAGATCGACTTTAAATGCCTTATTGATAATTTATGTCTTATTGGAAGCTATTGATTTTTGTTTTCTGAGAGATTTCTACTTTAATAATGTTCGAATAGTGGGGTGCGTAATAGACTTACCTCCACGTGGTGCACCCTGGGCAACGTATACTCATACGGAAAAAAAGTCTGTTAACTGGCAGTTGACTTCTCCCTTCAAACTACCATCACCCCACTCTATGTCATATTCCACTACTTCCACAGTAATCACCTCACTTTTTCTACCTTTGTGTCTGTCTCTTTTACATCTTTGAAACACTCTTCTGTTCCCCCCTCTCGAGTCTTCTTCACTTTAATATTTCTTCACCTCTGTGAAGCCCGAAGTCAACTAAAGGGTTAATGATTACTATCAAAACGCCTGCCACTTGGTAAAAATAGGTAACTTTCCTTGAATATGGTGTTGGTATCTGTTGTTTCATGCTATCAACTATCTTCAAAGGTGTAGGAGGATGTAAAAGCAGAGGAAATTCCCATCTTTTCTTGATGTTCACAATTCTTTCTTTCAGTGAGATTGTGCATGATGGTATCTCAGCTTCTACTTAAGGCACGGTACGTTTACGCTTACCCGATGGGTGATGGTACTAACAATCGCTTTCCCATTGACAGGATTGCTAGTCTAGCCTTCTACAATCCTTCAGTGGAAACGTGCTCGATAGCTTAATCGTAATTTTTAACCATTGGTTTTAGTTTTACAAATAATGACAACATAGTTCCTTCAATTTTTTTACAAAATGGAATAGATATCTTCGCGATGCATAAAAACGACGACTGTGATGACATGGGAAGCAGATGATACAACTGCGCAGACTAGCTGAGTGTAGTACTGAGACGGGATACGTTGGCTTGCCAAAGCGTGCGCTTTCACATTTGCTGTGCCATGTGGTTCAGAGGACAGGTCAGTAAAGGGGAAATGTAAATATAGGTCAAAGGAAGGGCTAATGGCAGATCAATATTTCACTATATTGACGCGATTTAGTCATACATGAAATTAACGAGTCCGCGTAGTTCAAAGAAATGCTTTGAAAAATATGTGAAATAGGAGTTGGTACTTGGACTGAGTTTTTGCGGGTTTATTAAAGTAATGCTAACAGTGAGGAGTCAAGAAAGGCTAAAAACGCAGAAGAACTATTTTTTATTTTAGATTAAAGAGTAGACATAATCATCGAACCAGAGGGGAAAAGAAGAGAGTTCGGTTCCAATGGGAAGAGTTAAACGCAAGGAAAAAACTGAACAATTTTGAATAGATATTAATTTTGGATAGGACCCAAGGTCATTATCTAGGTAAACGTGTGCTTATTTGGCATTGTTTAACCACAATTCTACTAGAGTGATCATATTTATCAACTTACTCTGAATTTTCACACTAATTTTCGCCTACATTACCCCTCTATTAGTCAACGCGACCTTATTATTCGTTTCGTCACCGGAGATATCGTATCATTTGTGGAGTATGGTCAAGTAACTCCTGCATCAAATACCACACTGAGGCCCAAGCAGCTTATTACCGGGCTGCAAGACTGTAAACTCCCTTGTAGACATGTGGATGCGGAAACGTGGCCGGGACACTGGTAGCAGACAATAAGTTAATAAATTGTCCACTGAAAAGAATTAAATAGCACAAATGTTTAATAAAAGTCCCAGAAAGGGATACTTTAATGCATTTCGGGTTAAGAGTTTTCATTTCACGTGTGGATTATATCATACCAATAAACGCGTCTGAGAAGTGAGCAAATGTATATTCTTCAGCATATTTGATTTTTTTTAAAACACTCAGTTATGTAGAGCAAAAATTTTCCAGGTAACTGATAATTTCGGCATAGTTTCCGGGAGATGAGCGAAATAAAAATCATGACTGTGAAACTGTCAGATCGCCTCACAGTTTACTCTAAATTTGGAACTGAAATATTGCTTAGACATCCTACTTATAAATCATTAAGTAACAGTGACGGAAACATTATTATTTCAAATGGCAGGCTTTATGATATTTATCATTATCCCTTAAACTTTGACTTCAGCTTCCCCCAATAGTAGG
>UZAE01001614.1:0-12287 GCA_900617975.1 Rodentolepis nana
TAATTACCACAAAATGCTGCGAATTAATAAAGGAAGTTTATCTCACGTAAGTAATACCTCCACGTGGTGCACCCTGGGCAACGTATACTCATACGGCAAAAAGTCTATAAACCGGCAGTTGACTTCTGACACCAAACTACCATCACCCCACTGTATGCCATATTCGACTACTTTCCCAGTACTCACCTCACCTTTTTTCTACCTTCGTCTTTGAAGCACTCTTCTGTTCCCCCCCCCCCCCTCTCGACTTTTTTCCCCTTTGATGTTCCTTCCCCTCTGTGAAGCCTGAAGTCAGCTAAAGGGCTAATGAAAACCAACAAAACGCCTGCCATTTGATATAAATAAATTTCATGTTAGTATCTTGAAGTGGAGTTTTCAATGAAATCACACGGTAAAAAATAAAATTGTAGGTAACCGTTCCACTTAATATTTTCGCTAACTTGATAGCGCAAAATTTAACTGATTCAGACATGGTGCCCATTTCTACTTTTGGGGAGTGTAATATTAAAGGAAATATTTAATACCTGTCGAAATTGTTTGATTGATAATCAATATATCGATTGATTGAATGTGATGTAGGGATCTCTGAAGTGTGGAATTTGCCAGTTTGACTCCACTGTTCTTCATTACACATAAAAAGGCAAAGACATATTGTCAAAAAACTGAGTTGAGAATAACTTTGAATAGCTGTAAGCTTCCGAGATATTTAAAGCTAATTTTGGACCAATAATTATTCGATTAGTTTATGTTCTGTATGGGGCAGAGGTAAACACCCTGCTTATAAAATGATAAGTCATTGTTCTGATGAGTTAAGAAATTAATAGAAAACAAAAATTTCATTAGTACTACCTACGATGATATCCATCAAAACATGATGGGCGTTGAATTAATGGATTTGGATTTACGTGCTTCCCTGATTAACCACTTCCTCGGAGAGGTGCAGGGAAATATATGTCGGGGAGGACAGTTCTTGCAGTACTAAGATGTGAACACATTAGAGTTAGAGTACATTGCTAATTAACCAATTTCGGCAAAACAGTATTCACTGAATGCATTTCTTCCATACTGTTTAGCAGGAATGCGCACTAAATTTAGGCCGAAAGTGTGCTTGCACGAGGCGTTCAGGTCAGTATAACGTTAGATAACTAGCTTTTACGAATAAAATAAAAAACAAATTTTAACAGTGATCGTATTACATGATATTTCGAATGTTAACGTTTTTTACTTAGAGTTAGCGAATAGCGTTAAAAAATTAACAAACTTTAAATGATAATCAGTTAACTGATTAAGATTTACACAAACTGTAGATCAGACGTTCGAAGTCTCGATTTATCATTGAGCCTGTCACTAATGAGCGAGCATTGTTCTTCCGCAAATATTCACCCACCCATCACCTACCTTTTTCCCATATGTTATGATGAATCTGCTTCTGCGCCAATAAACAACAAATAAGAGAGGGTTGCTTGATGAATGAAAAGGTCTAGCTTGTTCAGATGCATTTATTTACAATCAACGCTAACAAATCTAATTTATTTATTAATTTTCATGAAAGCAAATGCCATCATTAACGAGAATAATATAATCAAATAAGAAAATAAGAACATTGAAGCAATTTTACTGAACTCGCATATTCTACTCATCCTCCGAAAAGACCTGAGAGCGAGAGCGGTTATCTCTTTTAATTTTGCTAGCCTGCTCAAACTGACTTGAGCTAAATTTACTAAGGATTCCTTTTTCTGTTGATAGGTTGACTTTAAAGTAGTCAAAGGAGTACTTCACAGGTGTAAAAGAGACAGATAGGCACAAAGGTAGAGACAATGTAAGGTGAGGTGAGTACTGTGAAAGTGGTCAAATATGGCATATAGTGTGATCATGGTAATTTGAAGTCAGAAGTCAACTGCCGGTTTATACAGTTGTGCTATGGTATTTTGAAGTCAGAAGTCAACTGCCGGTTTATAGACTTTTTGTCTTATGAGTATACGTTGCCCAGGATGTCCAACGTAGATGTGAGTCTAACGTACACCCCTCCACTCAAATATAAATTAATTATTTAAATATCACTACTTATTAGGATGATTTATTAGACATGAGATGAAGTATTTTTCTTTCTACAGCATTTTATAATAAGTTTTATTGTTACTTCAATTTTTTCCAGCCTCTAAATTCTAAAATTTAAATAAAGGTGTTTGTTCTTAAAACAGCATTTAAACTCGCCTTAACTGTGATCTGCCCCGGTATCAGCCATCGCAAATTGAAGCTAAAAGAGTCGCGTATGGAACGAGATTCGGACGCGCTCAATATTTAACCTCTTGGATATGACAGATTAGTAAAGACGCCAATGTATCTAAAGGATGGTTCAATCCATTTTTCAAAATTATTCTTTGGTCCCACACTCTGTGAGAATACTCATATTTTTTGCACACATAGCTGAATTAATGCCTATATATTCCATTGACTCAAATCTCTATTCGTCATGTCTAGTCCATTATGTTCCATTACCTTTTTCTTAACTCCCACATTTCATAAAAAAGATTCCTTTTATTTCATAAAGCTAAGCGTGCTTAAGCGCATAAACCGTCATTGCATTTCCCCACGAAACACACATACCTATCACTTATCCACTTGTACCCCTCCTTCAAACCTTAATCGCACTTTTACAATATACTCAAACCACCCAAAGCTCCTGGTGTTTGGCCTCTTTTGTTAAATTGCGGTTGTCTGTTGTTTGCTGTTGTTAGATGGTAACGCCTTTGATTTAACTAAGCTTTAATTGCTAAAATAGCCGACAACCTCCGCGTTACTTCTGTCTCGTATAACATTAATATCCATTTGCAAATAGTGAGGTGTACAGGTTTTAACTGTCTGCGTCTGTTTACAGTAAGACAAAATCTCTCACACGATTGATATAGTTACCTGTTTTCAAAGGCACTTATCAAAATCAATACTTCAGTGCCTAATTTCCTATTTTTATACAAGATAAGAGGAACATTTTATCGAAAATGTAGCATATCGGAATGTCTTCCTTTATGTTGACATCCAACTAAGGTCGTTCGATTCTCGTCAGAAGATCGATTGGAAACATCAGCATATGTACTTGAAACTGGAATGAAAATAAGTAAATATCCCTTCCCCCCATTTCTCATATCGATTTTTGTTTCTGATTTATTTACATTCACTACATAGAAAATTTTAGTAAGCATTATCGATTTTTGCTAAATGACTAAACACAGTTTTGATATTCTTCAAATTTACGACTATAAGTTGTTTATCAATGACTACAATATTTCATAGGATTAATATGCGTTTGAATTTAAATTTTGAATAGTCAAGACTTTTGACACACATCAAATCTCTCATATTAAAGTAATATAAACCGCCTCCTTACCTTGTGCAAAAATGTTCGCTCTAAAACAAGATGCTCTGAAAGATTAGCAAATAGGTGTGTTGGAACAATATTTTCGGCAGAATACAATTTGTTGAACAGTTTTGATAAGATTTACTTGATGTAATGTGAAAGCATTTCAACTTCAAATAAAAGTCAATTGCTTTGGATCAATTATTTCTTACTGTATTTGGTTTCATTGAAACCCACCATGGCAATCAGCTTACCCAGAGCGTACAGAAATAACAGTTGGCAGGGGAAAACATATTTAGCGGTCTCTTTCGCACAGACTGGCAAAAATGATAACCGAATATGCGAACAAGCGTATGCATATACTTGTATGGAAAATCTTCAAAGTAGACGCAATTTAGTCACTACGAATGGACAGACATTGATATTTTTAAAGTCTTAGTATTGGGGAAAGTGAGAAGTAAGGGGGATTGAACCACTGACAAATAGAAAAAATTTGAAACTAGCTCGTCTTGCTGTGGTGTTACTTCTTACGACCTGTATAATTATGTGATTTCCACAGCAGAACTTCCCTTTTAGGAAAGCATGATTGAGAAGAATCTATAGAATACAAATTTCTAGCGCATATTACATCAGTGAGCTTTTAATAGATTCACACTAATTTATTTAATGGTCCGTTAAATTTGAAATTTAATTAGTTTTTACGAAATTTTACAGCACAGTAATAAAGATCATATCGTTTTTTATTGCATTGTTATAAGACTTCATAACTAAGTCAATAACTGTGGTTTGCGGTACTTCTAAAAAGCAATAAGTATTTTTTATGAAATTATATATTTCTTATGTCATATTAATTTTACGTTGTCCATAATACTTTATGCCCAAATGCATCTAATTTTAATTGATCTATTTAATTTTTATGCGTTAACTTCAATACTGTGACTTTTTGTTGGCCTTATTATTTGCGAACATATATTTGGATAAATCGAAAAATATACAAATTATTATCTCTTTAAATGACAAAATATTAGTTAAAAAATAAAACAAAAAATAAAGGTGATTATGCGAATGCTGGAAATCTTCTATAGGTTATTTTTAAGATTTGATATGTTGAGACAACAATGACTCCTAAGGAATGAAATTTTGATTTTTAAATGGTTTTGGGTTAATTAGATTCAGAAAACATAATCATTGCAAATTTTTTGTAAAAGGACAGGAATTAGTCGTTTCATATTTTAATGGTCTAAAGTTGAATTAATAAATACAATAATTATCTAATTAACAATCTCATGATTGAAATGCATGGTCCTCTAAAGGCCTCTCCCCAATAGCGTGATATCTATTCCATAATTTCTTACACTAGATTATATAAACCGTAGAAAAAATTTCTAATTCAAACTCTATTCAAATAACCGTTCTATATAAAAGTGGACATTTATTTAAATCACATTAATGCCATCTTTCTATATCAGTAATTACAATTTCTTTTAATATTTGGAAAATTAAGTATTTACTATATTTCTATATTGAGAAAAGTATTTAAACAGAGAAAAGGGAAGAAAATTTCATTATTAAATTATTGAAAGAAGTTTAACTTTTAGGAATGGCACTGCAATAGAATTTGATTAAAATTGTAAGTTATTAGATGTTGTAGGTACTCAAGTATGAATTTGAAAACTCAATGTGAATATTTTGATTTATATTCAGAAGCAACTGTCATATTACAAAGGCGATTTTTCTCACTGGGAACTTTGTTAAATGAGTAGAATGCTGGCCAATCGATGCATGTGACATGGACGGGTTCTTTATTGGCGTTGTTCAATTTTAATGGGCACACGTTCAATTGCTACAGGTAAAGTAGAGGTGCAAGGCTTGTTTGTCTATTTTTATACGATGTGGGTGAAAATCCTATTGGCTAATTATTGCACAATCAAGAGGAATTTTAACGTAATGACTGCCCTATTTAAATGGGCTTTGACAATATTAAAATTCTGATCCAATATTCCTTGACCTAAAAGATATATAATATTTATTTTCAAAAAATAAACAAGTATTTTTTTGAAAGTTTATCTTTCATAAAAATTTGAACTTCTCATCAGGGAAAAATTATAATTAGGTGACGCAAATGGCACTTAAGAAAACCATAAAAACGTATTTTCATGGTTTCGGAATTCATAATTTTATAATAATAATTTTCGGTAGACTGGGGAAAATGGATGATTGTTTCATTAGTCTCTAATTTAACATTCACTTTCAAAAAATTTCGATTTGATAGAACAAGAAATATTATGGTTAAATACTTCGTAATTAGCTAAATGACTAGGGGGAACTAAAAAACATCCCTGTTCCCTGTTCCCTGATAATTAGATCTCTCTCTTAAATATTATTTTAAGGTAAACTTCGAGTATTACATTCGAGGGTAAAATAGCCCCATTTATCCGTGTAATCGACAATCTGTCCAATTGAATTAGGGCTTGTGTAAATTCCAATTCTGCCATTATTATTCTTCTAGTGAAGATGTAGATTTAATTTTTCAGCTAAGTTGTGGCAGTTGTTTCTTATTATTCTAACTACTGTACAGTGAAACATTCATGTTTCATTTTGACCAATTTTGTAGTCCAAGTGGAAACTATTTATCTTACCCAACTCGTATTTCATGCCTACTTTCGTTTATTTTCACCTAAGGCGAAGCGGTTTCGAGTCTTTTTCTATGACCATGATTTAGAACTTTCACCAGTCTGCTAGTTAATAGTAAAACACTGTTTCCCCATTTGTCTATATCGTTGTAATAATGTAAAAAACAAGGGTATTACGCAAGAGGTTTCTGCAATGAATACAAAGTAATAGACTTAAATAAAGTTAGGCATAAATCTTATTCCATTAATGATGAGCTAAAGAACTTGATGGCGTGAATTGAGACTATAAGATCAACTCGTGTATGTGTGTGTGCGATCATAGCGTTTATAAATTTGTTGCACTTTATGGTAAATAAACTTGATTGCCTCTATAAAAAACATGAAAACTAAAAACCTTGATCATTCCCTTTTATCTTGAGAATAACAAATCAGTACATTAACCCTGCGTTCAAATCAAAGAAAGTGCATTTTCTAAGAGGTTACTCTGACATTTAAGACAAAAGGAATGTCTATCTTCAAGTCTGATAGATGGATATGTCCAAAAATGAGGGAGAATAGATAATTGAAAATGACTATTCCTTTTAACTAATACGTTTGTTCTAAAAGTAAGAACAACACATCCACCTTAAAGACACCTTATTTGCCCGAAATGCAATAATTCTAAGAAACAAATTTAAAATATTAGGCATTGTTCTTCTTCACTTGTGGTAAATAGTATCGTTTACACTTTTCTAAATTGATTTTTCAAAGCAAAAGCATAATTAGAACAAAATTACTGAATACCTTTCCAGCGGTGAACAAACTTTTAACTTCGTGCTATTCCTAACTTTATTGAAATAAAGTATGATTTAATTTCGCTGTTAAGACGAACAGAATTGTATTTGGATTTCGTGTAGTTCAGTGGTCTCTTCATCTTAGCTGGGAAATCCGTATATGCAAGAAGATAAATTCTACCTAACAAGATCTAAATTACTCTTTGACAAGGTGGCATAAATACCAGATCAAAAACTGTGAAAAGTTGTTTCAGTCACTTGAATGCACACTAAGAAATATAATAATAACGTATATACACTTAGCTTAATTTGTATTAAATAAATAGTTAAACAAAGACTTCATAGTTAAGATAAATTGTAAATATATATTTGATATACTTGACGAAAAATCAGTTATTCAAGATAGAATCCTCCGTAGTCAAAAGGAGATAAAGAGCTGAACTATTCTGTATTTTTTCATGGACAAAACCTCTGTTAAATGGATTAGAAAAAATTATTGGCGCTTGAAAGGCAAATATTTGAAAGAGAGATAATATTTTGGCGTAAATACGAATTCCATACAGCGTTTTAACACTTGTTAATGCCCATAAATTCATTTGAGTCAAGTTAATTGATTATAGCATATTTTGAACTTATTTTAAACATTTTATTGGAAAGAATAATCCATATCTTGTTCTACAGAACGAGATTCAATCTGAATCTGAATCTGAATACCAAACCAAACCAAACGTATTTATTTATAAATAAACTAAACTACTTAATAATCTATTAAAACATAGAATAACACCAGGGCTTACACTTGATTGACAGGTAGTTAAAACACTTTACTTATCTCGTAGAGATATTTCAAATCAGACCAGTTTAGTGATAGGAGTGTTTAATAATGAGTTCCGGCTCTTGATCGCTTAATTGTCAAGGATTCGATTAAGTGTTTTTAGAAACAAATTCACCAGCATGTGAGTTGAATACATGACACAACCGGTGGTTCAATTACTGCTTTGGTTACACTTGGTATGTATTCAAAGGAATTAAATTAGCCGATTTCACTACTAGTTCACTCCAAGCTCTCCCCGATTTCTTCCAAGACTATTTGTTTTCAAGCAATAATTGTTGTTCGGATTGGGAATAATAGGAGAGATTGTCTTATTTTTTGTTCTAGTAAATACTTTGGCCTTTTCGAATATCATTTATATTTATAGAAAACGATGTCCGCTAATTAAGTTAAAGTGCTTAGAAAGTGAATGGTTGTGGTCTCAGATTATTAACTATTGGGTGGGCAATTAAGTCATTGCCGTTTTTGTTGACAGATTCACTCTATACTTTCTTTTGTTTTGTTAACGTGGCCAGAGCATCTAATCTATATTTTTTCTTACTGTATGGGCTTCTAGGTTAATTAGTAAAAGATTTTTTCGTTTAGTTCGTTAGTTTTGTTTTTATCCCAATTTAAAAATGAAAGAACAGGACGTGCACTTCCGACACATTTTATTGTATTACTTCCGAAAAGGCAAGAACGCATCGCAAGCACAAAAGAAGTTATGTGCCGTATATGGAGATGAAGCCTTAAAAGAAAGGCAGTGTCGAAATTGGTTTGAAAGATTTCGTTGCGGTGATTTTTCACTGAAAAATTCACAACGATCTGGCCGCCCAGTCGAAGTGGATGAAACCCATATCAAGGCCATTATCGAATCAAATCGTCACAGCACAACACGAGATATTGCAGAGAAGCTCAATGTGTCGCATACATGCATTAAAAAAAATTAAAAACCCCTGGTTATGGCAAGAAACTTGATTTATGGATCCCTCACCAGTTAAAGGAAATTCATTTGACGCAACGGATTAGCATCTGTGATTCGCCGCTACTGAAACGCAATGGGAATGAGAATGATCCATTTCTGAAGAACCTAGTTACTGGGGACGAAAAGTGGATAGTTTATAACAATGTTACTCGCAAGAGATCATGGGTGAAGCAAGATCAACCAGCCCAAACAGTATCAAAAGCAGCAGAGATTCACCAAAAAGGATTATGCTGTCAGTGTGGTGCGATCACAAAGGAATTTTGTATTTTGAACTCATGCCGCAGAACCAAACGATAAATTCAAATGTGTATGTTGAAGAACTCGAAAAACTGAAGGATGCAATTGAAGATAAGCGGCCGGCATTATCAAATCGGCGGAAGGGTGTTGTTTTCCATCATGATAACGCAAGGCCCCCACACACATATTTGGTTACTCGGCAAAAATTATTGGAACTGGGTTGGGATGTTTTGTCACACCCATCATATAGCCCTGACCTTGCGCCTTCGGATTACCATTTGTTTCGTTCCATGAAAAACTCTTTAAATGGTCAAATTTTTAACAACGCGGATGATGTCGGATCACACCTAATTCAGTTTTTTTAATAGCAAAGACCAGACATTTTACGAACGGGGAATTTTTACTCTGCCAGAACGATGGAAAAAGGTCATCGACAAGAACGGCCAATATCTAATTGAATAAAGTTATATTTTTAAACAAAAATTCCGAATTTGCCTTCTTATTTGAAATCAACAATGACTTAGTTGCCAATCTAATATTTAGGTATTAAGAAGCTTAATTTTTTTGTTATTGCTAAACTCGCTTATTTTATAGTTTTTTTAAATAAAACAAGTATATTGCTAGTGTAATGGATATTATGAAATCATATATGACATTAAATCCCCATAAGATTAACCCAAAATGTGGCTTCCAGGAGAAAATATTAAAATGGCGACTGAGCTTAATAACAAATCCTTGTCATACAATTGGGCAGGCAAAAGAATACTAGACTAGATGAGACATTCAACAGTGCATATTTGGGTCAGATAACGAAGGCCTTTGAACACATATAGTATCATGGAAATTTTGATACGCATATATATATATATATATATATATATATATAATATTTTCATCAGCGATTCATTAGTGTTTTAAAAGAAGTGAAGCGTTTTGGTAAACATGTTATGGATACATATTCAATGAGATGCTTATTATATTTCTGTGAAGGAGATTTCACAGATTCGGATCGTCAGGTTATCCCTAATGAATATATAGAGCACATAGTAATAGTAATACTAGAATAATATTTTACAACTAATTAAGGTATCTGATAGTAGAGAATGTCATTAAATGCTAACCATTTACCATCTCGTAGACCGCTTATTTAGTTATGCATATTGACTTTTGATATTTAGAGTGCAAGGTTATTAGATGTAGAATTACATTTAACATCATTCAAAATATGCAATCATTCTCTCAAAGAAGTTAATAAACTTTAATTATTAAGATAACATTACCGTTAGTTTGTTACGCTCATTAAATTTAGAGTGTACATTAGGAAGCTCTACTATGTTCGCCCTTAAGAGGAATAATTAATTTATAAAATTTTAAACATTTCATAAGAAGCCTATGATATTTCCCCCCCCCCCTCCCGCCCTAAAAAATACAAATTTGCACAAATGGCCGATAAGCATTGGATGCTGAAAATATGAAATCACTTGAAAAACAGAAATTAAATTCAGAAAATGTCAACTCTGACGCAATGGAGCTATAATCGGTTAACTATATATAGAAATTAGTGCAGTCAACTGCCTGAATTCATGGCCCAACATTTTCAAGTCTCTTAATTTAATTTCTACATGTTTGCAATGATTTGATTTTGTACCACTACCTTAATTTAATTGCAGACAATTTTTGTGATAAAATTTTTATGATAGAATACCCGAGAGAGTACAAAAGTAAGCATACGCCAAATGTACCTCCTATGTGTATTTAAAGTAGCTTGATAAATAAGAGCTTTAATGCCTAATAAGATGTCAATTAATTAAATGATGGTCACATAAATTTAGCTTTTTCATTCAGTAGAGAAGATAATATTAGATTAAACCTGGTTCTCCATTAAACGTATGTTAACTACATGATCAATAGACATGAGTGCTGAACTCTTATTTTTTTCTTTTTGTTATATTAAAATGTAACAAATCTAACACTACCATATGTGAACAAGCCAATTTATGGGGATTGAACACATACACCTCAAGTAAAAGTCTTTTATGTTGACTCATCAAAGTAAAGTCTTATGTCTCACTCTTAATCTCATCATCTAATCCTTGTAAAGTTCAAAATGAAGTGAATCTCTGTACAGAAGGCTTTTAATTCAAGATTTACTCTGAGGCAAGTCTCTATGAATAGAGAAATTAAACGCATTTTAATTATGATTTGAAATAAATGGGAGGGGGAGGGGAAGGTGAGGGTTGATATATTTATTTAAACATTAATAATCTCTTGCAGAAACGAACTCTTTTCTTGTGGTTTATAATTTTCCGTTTTTTCCCTGCTCTCCATAATATGCAGTTACTACTTGATATGAAACTTTTAATTGCCGTATTCTTATAATGAAACCTTGGGACGCGGTTTCGAATTGAGCAGGAAGTATTTGAGCCCGATTCCAAGTTATGCAGTGATTTTGCACTATTCTTTCAAAGAGAATCTAAACCTTTCCCATATAATTACATTTTCTGAAAAGTTTTTCTCAAAGAAATAATGGCGTTTCTTCTTAGAAAATAAAAAATGGCTTTACATTTTAAGCAAAGCGAATTTTAAATTTGAAACTTCAGTTTGAATTCACTGATGCCATTACACTAGAATTTATGGAAAGGTAACAAGATTTTCAACATTTTTAACGTTAAGAAAACATTAACCCATATTGGGGAGTAAAAGGAGGTTGAAATATCTAAAGAGTCTTATTTGACCTAATTTTCTCATTTGTTGTTGTGCAATATTTACGTAATAATTTATTCAACTACTTCAACGTCTATATTTCAAATTCTACGATTCTTTCATTGGCTTATAGATAGAATTCTTATTGATGATATTAAGTAATTATGGATGGAATGATGAATATAAGTACTCAACTGTGTTTGTTTCCTTTGAAAACACGAAATATGGGTGATGTTTTATGAGTAGGTACACTTTAGGTAACAGAAAATAATAAAAAAATGAATTTGTCCTTGCAGTTCAATTTCAAACAAAAGGAAAATTAAAAACAAATTAATATCGTAAATCAAGGTTATCTATCACAGATATTTATGTAGTATTAGAAAGTTATACATTGTAGCTTTGATAAAAATTCATTCGAATTGTCTCGCTTCCGTAGATAATATACAATATTAAGCGACTCTTGAATTGAAAAAGTTCTCAATTGCATTGAAAATTTGCATCACAATCGTCCGAGAATTGTTATTTCTTAAAGACCGATTCCCAGACAAGTGGAAAATAATTAATAAAATCAAATTCCAATTTTTAAAATCGCAATTTGGGCATAGCAACGTTGAGATTTCAATGCTGACTTTTAGGAGAGGAGAAATTGAAACACTGGGATTATCATATTATACTGACTGCAGTTGCTCCACTCTTGAATTTAATTTTCCTGAAATCAATTCATCTATCGTGGTCTAGATTGGTGTATAAGTGAGGTGTGTGATAGACTTACCTCCACGTGGTGCACCCT